>JAFEMH010003132.1:170000-287621 GCA_022495995.1 Adenophora triphylla var. japonica
GGGGTATAACAAACTTTTGATTTTTCTTTATTTAAGACAAATTTTTATATCTTAATCCTTAATAATTATCTTCATATTTTATTTTTGATCACCGTTATTAATTTGAATTCAAATGATATGTGTCATTTTTGTGTGCGAAATTGTGTCATTAATGATCTAACGGCACAGTATCTTTATAAAGATTATCACAATACCAACTATAATAACTATGGGTTAAATTTAGGATCACTAATGCAAAATAATTTGGCACACATAAGTGTTAACATAAAATTTGGACTCAACTAATTTCTCCTTCTAATCTATAAATTATGTTTCTACTATAAATCTTCCACTATATAGGTATTAAATTTATTACAATTTAATTATGCTTATGAATTTTTAAAATTATTATTAATATCGTTTATGAATATTATTAATATTTTTTTTATTATATTATGAAAATAACTTTTTTTTTTTTATAAATTCATGATCAATGTTTAAATGTGTTGACTATGAAGATAAATTATGACATTTTTTTTGCAATAGATTGGACCCAAAATAAATGTCTATTTTTCATTGAGAAACTTTATTTTAAAGAAATTTAGTAACAAAAATGTATAAATATCTTAGTTATGCAATTTTATTTTTAAGATTTTAAAGTATATAATGAAATACAAAAAAAAATATAAAAATTATTTAAAAGATAGACATTCATTTTATGATAAAAACAAACCGACCACAGAAGATGAAGAAACAATTTTATTGATCGTGAAATTGAGAAAACGCATGAGCTGATTGGTTAGTGAATAGAATCCCAGATTCTTCTGAAATTTCAAGAGATTTTTTTTTTTTTTTTTTTATATAAATATTTTGAATATCTTTATTTATCTTTGCAAAAATGGAATGAGCTGATTGGTAAGTACAGAACCTTCCCTATTTGGAAAAAGAATTAGCTTTGTAGCTAAGCCATTACTTTTGTCCACCTCAACAAAACAAAAAAGAAAAGAGAAACCACCACACCACATCTGATGATTCCTATGTCGAATGGTATATATGATGGAAAGAAACCTTGTTTCTTTTCTATCTAGTCATTGGCATCTCCCTTTTAAAAAATTATAGTGTTTTTATTTTTTATACCTACTCAACCCTAAGAAGATAGTTGTAATTTTCCATAAATAATTTTTGTGACGGAGAAAATATGAGATTAATGGTCAAAGTTGCATTCTTAAGGATTATTAAGGAGGATATATTTTTTGTTTTGAAAAGTGGAGACATGAAGAATTTGTTAAAAAGGAGTTAAGATTATTTTTGATGTCGAATTTTACACCGTAGTGTATGAACTTTGCTCAAATGGGTCAAATTTAAAAAGGTGGCTTCGCCATTATATAAGAATAGATGTGGTTCATAATTTATGAGGATGGAAGAAAATTAAAGGACTTAGGAGACAATAAAGATAAAGTGTGTGGTTAATTCTCATCTTCAAAAAGACAAACCGTAACTAAGATATTATTAGATAAACGGAATATTTCGTGATGAGCCGGGCCTCGTACATCTCTACGAGACTGAGGCCCAACAAGCCCATTAATGAATCAAGACCAATGAAGCCCATCAAGGTTTGGGTCATGGCCCGTCGACACACTAGGTGGCGGTCGTCGCCAACGAGCGTCCAAGCCCATCTAACGACGAGCCTTCCCACCACAAGCCAGGGCCCATTCAACATAGAATGACCATCGTCGCCATTGAGCGACCTAACTCACCTGGAGAACGAGGCAACTCACTCGTCGAGTCTTGATAAGGCGACGACCTTCCTGGACATACAACTCCAGGTCGTCTCTTCATTTAGCTTCCTCAATAAGCTTGATTAGTTAGCTATTTTGGGATAAAGTCAAACCTACCACTGGGACATTCTGCACGTGCAATCACGAAATCAGTAATGACGCCAAAAGGTGTGTAGGTTGATTTTCCATTATAAGGCAAACCACTTATCCGTGTCAGACACATCAGTGTCCTTACATAGGCGGAGCAATCCCAACACGCCACGTGTATGCCTAGGGAACCAAGCTGATCTAACGGTTGGCAACAACCCAATCCAACGGTTCAGATGAAAACCCTAATACCACTTCATCCACTATAAATATGGGAACAGAATCATGGACTTAGGTAATGCTTATTTGCATATTTGCGTATACACACACTCACCATATTATTTCCACAATCTTCCAGTCCATACACTGATTCTCACGCCGGAGGGCCTTGCCGGAAGAGCCCCGGCGCAGTTCACGGTTATTTCTTGTGTTGTGCAGATCCCAAGTCAGCTCAATCACTCGCTGGACAACAATAGCTGAGCCCAAACGAATTCCTGCATCATCAGATTGGTTCCATTGCCGGGAAACGTTTGTCAGTGATCTTCAACAAAAGAGAAACAACCGGAAAATACCTGGAAAATGGTGTCAGACGGACACAGTGCTAGCAAATCCACCGGAGATGGAGGCAGACCTCCTTCCCCACAACAAGGCCAACAAGAAAACCCCAGACCTCCCTCACCACCTAGGAACCCTAATCTAAGGGTTACCAAGTCACAAGGGATGGTTGATGACACAGGCCTTCAAACGGCAAGGAGGAGAGAAAAAAGACCTGCCCCTGAGCATCACAGACGACCCCCACTGGAGAGGAGACCCGAGGGAGCTACTGTACGAAATTTGGGTGGTCCATCGAACCCACATCTCGACAGAACCGCTTTCCTCGTCGAGAGAGCCAATGCTCTCCACGAGCTCCCACGAATCCAGAACGAGCTAATACAAATGGCTGAAGACCAGCCCCCACAAGCGTCCCACAATACTGTCTCGTCTGGGAGAAGGAGAAACTAGAGGGGGAATGACGGTCGTCGTGAAGGAACCGCCGCTGAAAATGAACGGATTGTGCCACAACTTGACCTCAGAGAACATCTCAACCAAAGACGAAGTGAGGGAATCCCATCGCAGCGACGACGGGAGGAGGCGGATGGTGAGCCTCGTTGATCCTTAGCCAATGAGAACCCTGTACAGAACCAAATTGCTCGCGGTCGTCAAATGACCCCGTCATTGCGAAATAAACGAGCCCCAAGTTATAGGGAAAGAACACGAACTCCCCCTCGTCGTGAACGGGAGCAATCAAGATCCTATAGGCCGTCTCCACCACCAAGCTATAGGAGAGAGAGATCCATCTCCCGAAGACCCGCTCCCACCGAGAGGCAACGGTCTAATACCGTAACCCGCGAGCCTCGTAGAGATAGGATCCCTCCCATCGGCCCAGTAGGCGAGGTCGATATGAGAGAATTTCTGAGACTCAAACGTCAAGTGGAGGAATTGACGACCAAAAGAAACAAGGTGGATAGTGACGATTCAGAAGATGATGTTGGCACGATGAAGCCATTGGCCCCATGGATGTTGGACACAGGACCATCAGAACCAGGGTTTAAACTTCCTGACTTAAAGCAATATGACGGATCGACGAGCGCGTTGGATCACATGCAGCATCTCGAAGCCCAGATGTATGTGGTATCTAGAGCTTCAGAACATGACGACGTAATGTGTAAAGCCCTTACGAGCACGCTGAACGACGCTGCTCTACGGTGGTTCAGAGGCCTCCCAAAAAGAAGCATCGATTCATGGAAACAGATGAGGAAAAAATTCTTGGGAAGATTTGCAACAGCAGGAGACCGTCGTAAAACTGTCAACGACCTCAGTAACATCACCCAGGGAGCCAATGAAAGCTCCATGAGTTATTTCAAAAGATTCAAGAAGTTAGTGGATCAGATCAATGAGGATCTGACGGATAGAGAAATTATCAACTGTTTCAGGCACAGTGTTGTTTCTTCCACTTTGGACTACGAGCTACAAGTCCATCCAGCCAAATCTCGAAAGGATCTCTACGCCAAGGCATATGCTGTAGCCGAGGCTGAGGAGAGAAAATTGCAAAGAGAAGGAAAGGCCGTCGACGAGGGTGAGACGGCGAAGTCAAAAAAGGATAAGGCTGGAGAGAAAGGGAAAAACAAGCAAGGGAAGGCAGAAAAAGTACCTGACTCGTATACTCCTTTGACCGTGTCGCGGGCAGAGATTTTAAGTAACGTGGACTTTGGGCCGGCGCCAAAGATGAATCCCAACGGCAAAGGGAAGAAGAATTTGAACAAATACTGTGAATACCATCGTGATAAGGGACATGACACGGAGGAATGTTTCAGTTTGAATAAAATTATTCAAAGGTGGATTGATAATGGTTGCCTTGAACAATACGTAAGGAGGGATCGTCAAGCAGCCAACACTCGAGCTGCTAACAATGACCCTCAGGAGAGACAACCAAGGATGGTCCTGGTCATCTCTGAGGAAACGAGTAAAAATCAAATCAAGAGTGCCATTTACCACCTGAAAAAAGCCCCCCATGTTAAATCTGAGATTCCGAATGATGTGATAAGTTTCTACCCCTACGAGCTATCAGCCAATCCCTTGGCTCGTCAACAAACACAGATCATCCCTGGTTTCATCGACAATTGTGAGTCGAGGCGGATATTGATTGATACTGGAGCAGCCAAAGATATCTTGTTCTACAATGTCTATCAGAGGATGGGTCTACCTGATAGTCGCCTAAGTCCCTACTTAGGTCATCTAGAGGGATTCACCAATCACAGGGTAGACGCAAAGGGTCAGATTGATCTTCCCGTAGACATCGGAGACCACCCGTTGAGAACCATTCAGACCATGACTTTTATTGTGATTGATGTTATCAGTGACTACCATGCGATTCTCGGCCAACCTGGCCAAGCAGCCTTAGGGATTGTCGCTTCAGTCCCTCATCAACGAATTAAATTTCCTACACGCTCGGGAATTGGATGTGTGTTGGGGACGGCCCCAGAATTCTTGGAGCACGTGTTGAAGGCAAAGCGGACTGTTGAAATAGACGACCCTGACCAAATCGTGAAGCTCTCTAAGTCAGTCAAACAAACGACGACCTCTTATTCCAATGTTTCCACCATCAAGTGTGTGGATGACACAGAAGCCTTTCTTTGAAAAATTCATGGACGACTGCCGCAGCGGCTCCGCAACTTTTGGTCACCCATGAATCGGGGGCCGAGCTAGACAAGCTGATTGAGGACGAGGTCCCAGACTTCACCCCCGAAGCAAGAAAGAAAATCAAAGAAATTGTTATTGAATCCATGGATTTTAGAGACGATGCTCCTGAAATGAAGCCGGCCGACGAGCTAACTGAGCTAATCATCAACCCAAACTATCCAGAACAAAAGATTAAACTGGGGTCTCAGTTATCTACTGAGGAGAGGGAAGAGATAATCTCCCTACTTAAACAAAACCTCGACGTCTTTGCCTGGAGGGTTGAAGACATGAAAGGCATTAGAGAGGATGTGGCCGTCCATAGGCTCGGATTGAACCCCACAATGAAATTCAAGGAGCAAAGGTTAAGAATTTTTTCAACTGAGAAGGAGATCGCAATAAAGCAAGAATTTGAAAAGCTGCTGAGTGCTGGGATTATCGTGGATGCTGGGTTCACGACGTGGTTGGAAAATGTGGTTCTAGTAAAAAAACCGAATGGAATGTGGAGGTTATGTGTTGATTTCACCGATCTAAACTTGGCATGCCCAAAGGACAGTTATCCCCTACCCAGGATTGACAAGCTCGTCGATTCTGTTGCTGGTCATACGACTTTAAGCTTCCTGGATGCTTATTCCGGCTACCACCAGATCAAGATGGCCGAGGAGGACATCCCAAAGACGGCCTTCCAGGCCGCAGGGGGAACTTATTGCTACACAAAAATGCCTTTTGGGCTCAAAAATGCCGGGGCGACCTACTAGAGAATGATCAACAAGGTCTTCAAGGGACAGCTCGGTGACAACTTGGAGGCGTATATTGACGACATGGTCGTCAAGTCGAAGAAAAGGAGACATGCAGACGACCTTCAGCAAACCTTCACCAACCTACGAGCAAACAACATGGTGCTCAACCCGGCCAAATGTGTTTTTGGAGTTGCAGCAGGAAAATTCTTGGGATTCATGCTTTCACAACAGGGAATTAAAGCCAACCCCGAAAAGATTAAAGCTCTGATGGACATGGATGAGCCTACGAGCATCAAGGAAGTCCAGCGGTTGAATGGACGAGTGGCGGCCTTGGGTCGTTTCATTTCAAAGTCCGCCGAAAGATCGCTTCCCTTCTTCAAGGCTTTACGTGGTGCTAAAGGCTTCAAATGGACCGAAGAATGCTCTCAGTCGTTCAGTCAGTTTAAAGAGTACCTTGGCTCCCCACCACTTCTCAGCAGCCTCGTTGCAGGGGAAGACCTTTATGTATACCTCTCGGTGAGTGACAAAGCCATCGCCGCCGTGATGGTTGGAGAGGAGGGTGGGATACAGAGGCCAGTGTCTATGTAAGCAAGGCTTTATTAGATGTAGAAACCCGTTACTTCAACTCTGAGAAAATAGCTTATGCTCTCGTCATTGCAGCACGAACGCTACGAGCTTATTTCTCAGCCCACCCCATTGTTGGTATACAGATGCCCCGCTGCGAAAAATTTTACATCGTCCTGAAAGCTCCGGTCGTCTCCTAAATTGGAGCATTAAATTGACCGAGTTTGACATCCAGTACAGAGCAAGGAAGACCTTACAATCCCAGGCCTTGGCCGATTTCCTGGTTGAGACGTCGTTCAACATTGACGACGATCAGAGGCCACCTCAAAAAATGAACAAGGGCAAACAGGTCGACGACAAGCCGGAGGAATTGGTTTTGCCCGTTGGATATTGGAAGGTTTTTTCAGATGGATCGGCAATGAGAGATCTTAGTGGGGCAGGAATTGTGCTCGTCGAGCCAGAGAGTAACACGGTTTTTGAGGAAGTTTTGAGGTTCAAATTTCAAGCATCAAATAACTAGGCAGAATATGAAGCACTTGTAGCAGCGATTGAGTACGCTAAGTGTTTCGGGGCAACTAAGATTGCAGCTTTCTGTGATTCTCAGTTAATTGTAAACCAAGTTCGTGGAGATTACCAGGTCGTCGACTCTCTCCTGCAGAAGTATCATATCTTAGTCGGCGAGTTAATTCAGGGGCTAGAATTTTGGGCCATCCAACGAATTGTAAGGGAGGATAACGAGCACGCCGACCTACTCTCTAAGTTAGCCACTGATCAACTGCCAGAGGACGAGCATGGCCACCATCTGGCCTACCTCGAACAGCCGGCCTACGAGAGAGTGAAGATCATGTGTGTTGGAGATGGCCCAAGGTGTTGGATTGACGACCTAAAGGCTTTTATTGAGAAAGACGAGCTACCAACTGACGAGACACTGGCCCGTCAAATCAAGAGGAAATCTCCCCATTTTACAGTCATAGCTGGTGAGCTTTACAGACGATCCATCACCAGACCGCTGCTGAAATGTGTCCACCCAGACAAGATTGTGAACCTACTTTTTGAAGTACACCAAGGAAAGTGTGGGGGCCACCCTGGGGCCCGTACATTGGCAGACAAGTTGATCACCATGGGATATTACTGGCCCCATCTATGAGAGGATGCAAAGCGATTTGTGAGGAAATGTGACACTTGCCAATGGTTCGCCGACCTCCCAAAACTCCCGACGACAGAACAAACCCCAGTCATGGCAGCTTGGCCATTTGACATGTGGGGTGTTAACTTGATTGGGCCTTTCCCACAGGCCAAGGGAGGAGTGAAGTATGTGATAGTGACAGTGGATTATTTCTCGAAGTGGGTTGAAGCCAAAGCCCTGAACAAGATCACAGAAAACAATGCCCTAAGCTTTATCCACGACTCAATATGGTGCCGCTTTGGGATTCCAAGGGTGATTGTTTCCGATAACGGCCTACAATTTTCATGGAAGTTTGAACAAGAGTTGAACAGGATGGGCGTCAAACATTCCAAGTCGTCTGTTGCCTATCCCCAAGGCAATGGACAAGCTGAAGCAGCAAATAAGCTCGTCCTGTCGGCTTTATGTAAAAATCATGAAGGACGTGATACAAGATGGTTGGACGAACTCCCTTCAGCTCTTTGGGCAGTCCGCACAACCATCTGGGGGCCTACGGGGGAAACCCCATTTGCTTTGGCATATGGCTCTGAGGCCATGGCTCCCCCCGAGCTTCAACTTCCAACTGATCGGGTGGTTTTCTACGACGTTGAGAAGAATATCCACAACAGACAGGTCGACCTTGACCTCGTGGACGAGCGACGGTTGGACGCTCAATTAAGGATGGCGAATTACAAAAAGAGGACCAAGGCATACAACGACAAGAAAGTGAAGAAAAGAATTTTCAAGGTCGGAGATCACGTTCTGAGGAAAATTGAAGCAACGGGCCTCAAATCCTGTCAAAACAAACTCTCCCCCAATTGGGAGGGGCCTTACATTGTCACCAGCGTGGTAAGAGAAGGAACATATCGTCTTGCTAGACCAAACGGTGAACAACTCAAGCACCCATGGCATGCCAATCACCTCACGAAGTATTATTTCTAAAAGGCATCTTCAACCCTCAGCGCCCTCAGGGCACCTCACTTGTGGTTCTTCATATAACTTTGTCAAAAGAAATTTTTGGAAGTTTGTAAGGGATAGACTATAAATCCCAGTAGTTTAAAAAGTGATCAGAAGTCAAGTCAATGTAAGATCGTTGTTAATCAAAAGTTGTCAATGAAAACTCGTCACTTTGTTGACCATTCTCTACAAACTCAAGAAACTTAGATCGGTTGAAGCCAAACTTCGACCCCTACAATCACTTTGATCAAGTATAAAGATCAGCCAAAGCCAAGACTTCGACACTTACACCCACTTTAGCCAAGTATAAAGGTTAGACGAAGCCAGACTTCGTCGATTGCTATAACGGAATAAGATGACTCGTCTATAGAATCTTGCCTACGAGCAAATATTATGGACCTTCGTACTATTCCTACGAGCCATTGAGAAGTTAAGAAAACACAAGTATGAACAAGGGTCTGTCGCATGAGGACGACCCATGTTCTGGTCATCACTTACGATGACCATACACACTTGTCTTCAAACTTACTCTTTTAATAAGTTAATATCACATGCCATCTACGTTAACATACAGATTAACAAACAGAAAAGAAAGGCATCGAATAACTAAAGTAACCAACATAAATCAAACAAAATATTGTATGACCCCCTCTAAACAACGAGGAAACAGGCCAATTACAACACAAAATGAAAATTGTTTGAAGCAATGTTTAAAACCAGAAAACCAAGGTGGAACATTGTCTACAACAACAAACCATTTCAGAAAAATAATTCACTGTGGATCGTCGGCGTTGATTGGAGCCTCATCAGGATCAGGACCACCTTCAACAAAATGGGCATAGTAAGCATCAAAATTTCTTGGGTCCACAGCTGAGACCGGCCACTTTCCTTCCCATCTCTCTCGTCATCTTCCTTGATGATAAGTAGGTCGTTGTCATTGTAAGGAACGAGGGGATGGACTGAATGAGCCTCTTGGTCATATGATTCTTCAGTACATAGATCGGCCAGCTTCCTCGTAGTGAGCAAATCCTTTGTCTCTGGATCTACGAGGATACGCCTAGCCAGATGCTTGGCCCCATCCTTGAAGAAGCCTCTAGCTTTCTCGGTGATCATTAGGAGGCATTCATTTCCCTCCTTAAACTCCTTAACCGCATCCAACTTAGCTTGATCCAGAGAAGCTGCGTAGCTAGCCTTCATTTCTTCAATTTGAGCATAAGCAGCATCGAGATCGGCCTTAGTCTTCTCAAACTTAGTATCAGCTGCTTTAAGACCGGTCGTCAAGATCTCTCCATCCTTCTCCAATTTGGCTTTATCAGTTTTCAAGATGTCAACCTCCTTCAAAACCTCGTCATTCTGAGTCATCAGAGACTCGTAGGCAGCAGTGAGCTGGATGACATTAGTTTTGGCTTCCTTAAGTTTTTGTTCGGTGGTCTCTTTAGCCCCAACGAACTGGACGAGCTGCTCGCTTCCCCGATGCTCCGCCTCAATGTAATCTCTGTAATCGAAGGTCATTGCCTCCATCATCGACGACAGCTGCACGAATCAAATTATTAACACAAGTACAACATGACGAGAGATTCACAAAAATTTAGAAATGAAATTACCTCGGTCTGGATCATCCCAAGACGAGCCAAATAGGTCTCGGGGGATAGCTTGGCTTCCTTCAACCTGCGGACATGTCCGACGTCCCTAGCTCGTCGAACGACGGCCGTCCCCATGATGAGCGGCAAGCCTTCCCTCTTCAAATAGGGGACTCCAGAAATTAAAGTAATGTTAGTAAGCTGAGTGGCCAGCTCTATCACCTTGTCCCTCGTCATACTCGTAGAGTACGCGCCGGGAGCTGAGGGATCGGAGGAAGAAGGAAGGTCGAAGAAAGTTTTCTTAAATTTCTCTCTCTCTCCCCCAGTACCCATGGGAGGATCCTTTCTTTTCCTGGAGGCATGGCTCCCTTCACCAACGACTTCAGGATTGGAGTCAGAGCTCCCGACGATCTCAGGGCTAACATACTCACCCTCGGCAGCGACCATCTGTCTGTCAGCATCAACACTTGTCTCAGCTGCTTGGGCCCCAGCACCCATAGTTTTCTCTAGCTCGTCAACCACAACTTGACGACCCCCAGTGTTCAACCCTTCAACTATGGGCTCCCTTTTAATCAAGGGAATGGCACCAATAGTGTCCTTGGGCAGCTGTTCATTTCTCATCGTCATTTTCTCTTGACGATCGTGAATGGCATTGGAGGCAGCCCTGTCCCTCCTCTTGGAACCCCTGTCGTTGGCTCGGATCTCTCCACTCATGATTTTAGCTTCAATTCTGTCAGCGTCGGCTTGTGTAAGAACTGCAAAACGAAGAGGAAAAAGGTTAAGTTGTTTACGACGTGACAAAAGACAAATTTATCAGAATAAAAAGACAAGTTCTGAGAGATCAACCCCCAATCATCTCAAGGTTGACACAACGTTCCTCAGGGTGCCTGGCGTGTGCCCCCATGCAATTTATACAATTCTCCTCCCAAGTCAACTCATCGTGTACGACCCAGACGGGATAACGGGCGTCGAGAGTAATCTCTACCAAGGGATCAGGCCCTTTCGACGGCTTGGACATCATGCCAGCCCTGATATATCTCCAATGGGATGCCATTATGTCTTTGTACGAGACCCATCCCAGATCTAACAAATCATCAATTTTCTTCTTTAACTCATCGGCCCAGGGAGCCGACCATACATAGTCGTCGGTCACCATTCTCTTATCTTGGGGGAAGGGAAATTGCCATCCTACCCTGCTTTCGACGACAATCATGTGGTTCTCCCAACCATACACTTTATTCCGGGTATCCAAAAACAAACTCCGTACTTTCCTATGTGCAGCGACACTAACAATGGACTTCCCTCGTAGAGTGGTTCTGGTCGTCCTATAATACTGGCGAAAGACTTTATTACAAGGCTCATGGCCTAAGAATCTGCAAACGACGATGAAGGCGGACAAAATCCTGACAGCGTTGGCACTTAACTCCATCGGCACACAAGACGGGTCTTCTAGAAACTCGTTGATGAAGGGATCAAGGGGTAACCTCAATCTAAGTTCAAAATGTTTGTAGAAAAAAGCCACTTTTTCCTTGCTAGTCAGAAGGGCCTGTCGACGGGGCTCATACTCGGCCAGACTGAGATATTCAAGTCTATATGTCGAGGCTTGGACTCTGAAGGACCCTCGTAGGGCATCAATCATCTGCTTCCCAACATCGCCCTTCCTCGTATTGACCTTGGTAATGGCCCAGTCCCCTTGAGCCTCGGCACCAAAGACTCGTTCATTGCGCCCCGGCCTTACGCTCGTATGGAAGGCATTGACTATTTGAGTACCCCTAGCACTGGTGCTAGCCTCATTGACATCTGGGTTTGGTTGGTTGGAATGACCGTCGTGATCCATTGCTACAAAACAAGAAAGAGCAAGGGAATCAGTCCTAGCATCCTTAGGTGACGACCTATCTAAGGGCAACCTAGATTCCCCTGTGACCAAACTCCTAAGTGAATCACGACGGGACAAGGAGTAGTTGGCTCGTATGTGATTGGGTAAGTCATTCATTGACCTAAAAGGCGTTACCCTTGGGTCATCTTCCTCAAATTCCCCAAGAACCTCACCAACTAGAAATTCCAAAGGCTCATTTTTAAATCTAAATTTCACCAGAATTGAAGAACATTCAACCAAAGGGATTTCTCTCCAAATACCCCTAGCACACTTATAAACCCTTTGGTTGAGCCCAAAGCCAAATTTAACCCCTCTATCAAAGCTTACCGTTCTGGGCCCCATAGTTCAAAATTCTAAGCCCCAACAAAACCCAGAAAACGAAGAACAATCAAAGGAATTACCTGAAGAAGGAAGTGCAGATGTGTTTTCCGATGAGTTTTCCGGTGGAAGGTCAAATAAATCCCTTATCCAAGCTCCCAGTTGCCTTACAGATGGAGTAGCCAGAGCAGTTCAGGTCACCAGAGATGGTAGTTTTTGGTCGCCGGAGTTCTTCTTGCTGGTTGCCGAAAATCGCTCTTTGCCAAGTGCTCTCAAAGGATTTGGATGCGAAAAGTTTGAAATGGAGGGGGGAGGAGGTTTTTATACTCAGAGAAGATGAAGGGTTTATGCCTAGGAAACCCAAACGACGAAATGATGGAGGCATTAAATACCCTCTGTGATTTTCGAGGAGAATGTCCCATCATGGGACGCGTGTCAATTAATGAAGGAATCTTAGCCGCCCAGGTCATCAATGCTGATGTCACCACAATTCAAATTTCAAACTGACGGTCGTACGGATAACCCCAAGGCAAAATGACTGTCGTACGGATAACCCCAAGGCAAAACGCAAACTCCTGGCCTGTCAAGACGACCCATGAGTTGGGGGCCACTGAACGGAATATTTCGTGATGGGCCGGGCCCCATATATCTCTACGAGACTGAGGACCAACAAGCCCATTAATGAATCAAGACCAATAAAGCCCATCAAGGTTTGGGTCATGGCCCATCGACACACTAGGTGGCGGTCGTCGCCAACGAGTGACCAAGCCCATCTAACGACGAGCCTTCCCACCACAAGCCAGGGCCCATTCAACATAGAATGACCATCGTCGCCATTGAGCGACCTAACTCACCTGGAGAATGAGGCAACTCACTCGTCCACTCATTCGTCGAGTCTTGATAAGGCAATAACCTTCCTGGACATACAGCTCCAGGTCGTCTCTTCATTTAGCTTCCTCAATAAGATTGATTAGTTAGCTATTTTGGGATAAAGTCAGACCTACCACTGGGACATTCTGCATGTGCAATCACGAAATCAGTAATGATGCCAAAAGGTGTGCAGATTGACTTTCCATTATAAGGCAAACCACTTATCCGTGTCAGACACAGCAGTGTCCTTACATAGGAGGAGCAATCCCAACACGCCACGTGTAGGCCTAGGGAACCAAGCTGATCCAAAGGTTGGCAACAACCCAATCCAACGGTTCAGATGAAAACCCTAATACCACTTCATCCACTATAAATATGGGAACAGAATCATGGACTAAGGTAATGCTTATTTGCATATTCGCGTATACACACACTCACCATATTATTTCCACCATCTTCCAGTCCATACACTGATTCTCACGCCGGAGGGCCTTGTCGGAAGAGCCCCGGCGCAGTTCACGGTTATTTCTTGTGTTGTGCAGATCCCAAGTCAGCTCAATCGCTCGCTGGACAACAATAGCTGAGCCCAAACGCATTCCTGCATCATCATTAGAGATATACATAATATTATTGAAAATTCTCTCATAACTTGTATTATTAACTTTTCTAATATGATTATTATTATATATTTTCCTTATTTGATATATTTAGAATGAACTGAGAAACATTCAACCTTATGTATAAATATTTATTTGTAAATAAAAATATTTGAGTGTTTCATACTATTCTTCTCTTTTTTGTATGGAGGACTTCCTAAACTCTCTTTATTATATTATGGTGATCAACGCCATAATGGTATATTCTCCGCCAAACATTTGCTGCACAACCCTAATTGACCTTAAACGCCAATAGCTTTCGTTGCTTCCTACAAAGACTCTATATGGCCGCAATCACCCTTCTCAAGTACCAATTTTTTTCAGCCACCTTTTCCCCCATGATCACCCATGCTTCGATCCCATGATTCTATCCAACGCTTCAGTCGCCCACACCCTAATAACCCATTCTTCTTATAGGGAACTGTCAAAATTATGTTGGCTCACCATATTTCAAAAAACTCAAAACTCAACTTTTCTTATAAGGAACTGTCAAAATTGTCTTCGCTCACCATATTTCAATTAAAAACCCAAAATCCTACCCTTCTTGTAGGGAAATGCCAATATTGTTTATATTTGGCTCACCATATTTAAAAAAAAAACCCCAAACCCCACCCTGATGGTAGGGAAATGTCAAAATTGTTTATATTTGGCTTACCATATTTCAATGAAAAACCCAAACAACTGCCAAAATTATTTATACTTGGCCACCATATTTCAATGAAAACCCCCAAACCCCACACTCTTCGTAGGGAAATGTTAAATCTGTTTCATATTTGGCTCACAATATTTCAATGAGAAAATCCAAAACTCCACTCCATGTTGCAATGATCAGTTGACGCACGTTATCACAAAACCATTACACCAAATTCATGAAATCATCTTCAATATTGGTCTCAGTATCTGATCGTCCATCTAAAGGGGGTATATTAGAGATGAATATAATATTATTGAAAATTCTCATTTAGCTTGTATCATTTACTTTCCTAATATGATTACTATTTTATACTTTCCTTATTTGATTTATCTAAAATAGCTTGAGAAACACTACAACTCTTATATAAATACTTACTTTGTGAATAATAATATTTGATTCTTTCATAATATTCTTTTTTTGTATGGAAGACTAAGTCAACTCTCCCTATTTTATGAGATATGACATGAGAAGTTTGATCACAACAAAAAGAAATGTGAGATACTCAAATTAGAGGGACAATTAGGTCTATGAAGAGACACCTGTTAAAGATTCCTAGATATAAAAAGAGAAGCATTAGATAAGGAGGATAAGGAAGGAGATAGAGGTTGTCTTTTGAAGTTATTCGTGGGATCAAAACTTCCCTAATTTGAATCATATTGGTATACTTGGTAATTAGATTTTATGATTTTCTTACAAAAATTTACTTTCCTATTTGGAAAAGGGCATTCTTAAGGTTATTAGGTCTATGTGAGACACTCTAATCTTTTATTTCAAAGTCTTTAATCCATTTAAGAATTTTTGTTTTAAACCTATCATCTAAAATGTAGTTATTTACTTGTTCTTGTCCATTGTAGATCCAAACTACCTAAATGATCCTATAAGGCTTTCCATGCATACGAATGTGCTTAAGAATGGAGGTCTAATGGAGATGATAGTTTGTTATTGTTTACATATTCATTTCATGTTTTCTTATTTACCTTCAAATATCTTTATCTTTTAAATCATTTTTTGATCTATAACACTTTTGAAGTTACTATGATACAAGTAACCCTAATCTTCAAGAATGAACTCATCACTTATGTTAAAGATGTGGTTCTAGGGATTAAGGCTACAATGTTGATGTAACCTCACATTTTCTTTTATTTCCTAAATGAAACAATGTTCAAGTTCATCCTCAAAACCTCTCATTTCTCCATTTTAAACATTCAACCTCCATTGTCTTCCTCCAAGAAAAAGCTCAAAAACCACCATTGTTGTACTATTCTAGGGTTTGGGGATGACAACATTGGGATTGAATGTTTGACTTCTCCCATTTCATGTTAAAATTCTGAACAGTTTCCAGAAGTTGTCTGTCTTTGCTGTTTTCAACTCTAACCCTAAAAAAAGCACAAATAGACTGATAAAACACAAAAATAGCTTACTATACATATGAGTCTGTATGAGACTCCATGTAAAGGGGGACTAATCCGTACGGATCACTTAGTGAGCTGTGATATTTGTTCAGTTTTTCCAGTTTTTTTCCAGTTTCAAATTTATTTTAAACCTTTTCTGTCAAATTAAACTATTTTTCTAAACTGCACAGTTTTCCTTTTCTTTTTTTAGTTATAAAACCATTTGATCATAAACACACTCACACATAAATTTCAAAAGGATAGAAAGACTTATAATTATGAGGCAATTTCGGGTGAGCACTAATATTCTATTTATGAGGCGTAACGTGACCTCCAAACTCAAAATCTTACATTAAATAAGCCTTTTATCAATGTTTTGGGCTCACGAAACTTTGTGGCGACTCTCTTTTAAAGAAATTCATTCGTCCAAATTTTTAAAGCGTTTGAAACTTTCCATGCATTTGAGCATCAGATCGGGTAATTTCAGAAGTATGAACCCTAATCAACTCGCTAAGAATTATATACTTGTATGTTTCCTAAAGAAATCATCGAGAAAGATTAGCTATAAAGTTTATACTTTGGAATATTACAATCATTTGGAGGTGTAAGTACCCCAATCTGGGTTGCCGATCATTTAAAAGACTCAAAAGTGAAGTCCGAGGGTTTACTCATCCAAAAATGAAGTTTTCAGAGTCTTCCGAGCTTTGATTTGCTGTTTTTGAGAGTCTCGACCTTCCGGAGGTCATAACTTCCTCATACGAACTCCGTTTTGGGCCCACCGCATATCAAATCGAACGCGAGAACAAGACCTATACATATGACTAATTTAATCACGGAAAATAGCCAATCTGAAGAATTGGCCGGCTGGCCTGTTTTACTTGTTTAACCAAACAAGCCTCCACGTGTCAATATCAATCAAATTCAAGGTCAAAAGACCAAAATGCCCCTCAAATGGAAGGTCTGGCTGGCCGGCCTGTTTTACATGAGAAATAATCAGCCTAAGCAACCCTTCCAGCACTGTTCGATATTTAAAAACAGTCCAAACCAGTCCAAGCTAACCTCCTTCTCCTCCTATAAATACTCTCCCCTCCTTCTTTTTCATTCACCAATTCACTCCTCTCTTCACCCCTAGCACAAAATGCTAGTCTTTCTCCACTCTTCGGGGGTCCTCGTGCTACTCGTCGGTGGAATCTCTGCTCTTCGGGGGCCCTCGTGCTACTCGTCGGTGGATTCTAATCCTCAAAACATAGGCTAAATTGACACAAGTTGAAACGCTGCTCAAATCCCTAGGTGTCTGAACACTAAATAAAGGGGAACTCTGCCCAAAACTCTATCGGATCATTTCCAACCAGAAGATAGAAAAGAACCAAATTTGGTAAACTCTCCTCTTTAAACACTTTCCAAACATGTGGCTAGCCATTTGGTAAACTCTCAGCTCCCGCTTCATCTCTTTCTACGCGTCCTACGCTATTTCTGATCCGATCAAAAGTTCCAAAATGTAGACAAAATGGTGTCTACGGGTCTCGAAGTGATCCTCCTTCTATCACTTTTCTCCTTCAAGAAAAGTGATTTAGGGTTAAAAAGGAGATCGAGTCCCGTTTTTACTTTATGTCATTTATCGTCTGAACCGTTTGGTTCGTTGATTGCTATTTATCGTCCAGATCATTTGATCCATTGCTATCACATTTACTTTACGCTATTTACCATCCGAATAGTTTGGTTCGTCGATCGCACTTTTACCGTCCAAACCGTTTGGTTCGTTGATTTGCACTTTTACTGTCCGGATCGTTCGATCCGTTGATACCGTCAATTTCAATACTGTCATTTACAAGTCCAAATCGCTTGGTTTGTTGATCGCATTTACTCTAAACGTTCGAGTCACAAACTGACTTGTTGATCGTCTTCTATTTGCCATCGTTTTCACCAAAAAGGGGTAACGTCATAATGCTCGTTTCAAAACCAAAGTTTGTCATTCAAACTTCCTTCCAAACTCATTTTCAAAGCATTCAAAGTTCGTCATTC
The DNA here is from genome assembly GCA_022495995.1 of Adenophora triphylla var. japonica. Taxonomy (NCBI): domain Eukaryota; kingdom Viridiplantae; phylum Streptophyta; class Magnoliopsida; order Asterales; family Campanulaceae; genus Adenophora; species Adenophora triphylla. The sequence goes on from JAFEMH010003132.1 coordinate 187,891, forward strand.
GAACTCCTTTTCAAACTCCCTTAAAATCAAGGTTTGCCACGCAAAACTCCTTTTCAAACTCAAAACCAAAGTTCGTCATTCGAACTCCTTTTCTAACTAAAAATCAAGTTTGTCATTCAAACTCATTTTTAAAAGTAACACGAACACACACACACGCGCATGCTTTTCGAGAAAGGTATAAAGCTCGTCATACGAGGCATTTCAGGTGATCTCAATATACTCTTCTCGAAACGTAACGTGACCTCCAAACCTAACAATTCTCTGTTCAAATAGCATTTCCTAAGTTTTGGCTACCAATCAAAACGACCTCCTTTTCAAAAAGCCTTTTCCTAAGTTTTGGCTACCAATCAAAATGACCTCCCTTTTCGAACCAGCTGAAATAGCCCGGATCCGAGAAAGGCCTCGCGGCCCCGGCATCTGGCATCTTTCGCGTTGGAGGTGTCTCGCCGTTTGTTTTCGCATTTGTAGAGTCGCCACGCCGTTTTTATTAAGCCCAAAACATTGAAAAAGGGCATCAGTTTAAAGATAATTTTAAACCGTTTTTGTGTGATGAGATTTTGAGTTCGGAGGTCAGATGACTCCCCGGGAAGAGAATATTAGAATATTAGAGCTCACCCGAGTAGCCTCGTAAAACGAGTCTTTCGGATACCCCTAATATCCTTTAAATGTTGTGTGTGTGTGTGTGTGCTTTTAAAAATGCATCTTTGTATCGGATGTCTACATTGTATGCTATGTATGGAAATGTATTGAAATAGTATAGGAAGGAAGCCTTACCAATGTTGGTTCGTGTCTGTCTTCCGCTGGGGAATGGTGTTTGAGGTCGGAGTAGCGTTCCGGTATGGATCGGGATTGCTTCGGGAGGGACCGGTTGTCTGCGGACAGAGTTTCGGCGTGAGTTGAGGTTGTAGGCTGCGTTCGGGCAGAGGTTCGACGTGCGTGGGGATCGTCGGGATCACTCGGGCAGAGGTTCGGCGTGCGTTGTGGTGGCAGGAGTCACTCGGGCAGAGTTTCGGCGTGATTTGGGATCGTCGGTTTGACTCGGAAAGAGCCGGGACACCGTGGAAAGACCGAGCAAGGCCTCGGAGTACCACGAGGGGCCTCGTAGTACCTCGAGAGTGCCTCGGGGCAGCGCGGGAGCGTCTCGGGAGCGCTCGGGGAGGCTTCGGAGCACCACAAGGGAGCTCGGAAGGCCTCGGAAGGATCCGAAAGGGGCCGGGAGTGCCTCAAGAGGACTTAGAGGGGAGCCAGAAGGCTAAGGGAGGAAGAGAGAAGAGGGAGGTGTCTGAAAATGAGGAGGGGGAGCCCTCTATTTATAGTAAAAATTTCGGAGCAAAGAGGCCCGTACGGACCGTCTTGGTTATCCAGAATTTTGGATTTCCTCGATTTGAGGAATGCAATGATGGTGAATATTACGGAATGATGGTGTCCCCGAGCAATAAGGTCCGTACGGACCATCTTGCATGCAAAGAGGTCCGTACGGACCAACTCTGCAGGGAGTAATCATTTCTTCCGGATTTGAGGGAATATTGTGGACTTTAAGGGGATTCAGTAATCATTGAGACAAAGAGGTCCGTACGGACCTTAATTGCTTTTCTGATTTCCTGAAAATTCCCAAAAGGTCCTTTTGTCCCTTTTTATCCCAGAGAGGCTCCTCCCTTGGTTTGGTTGGGGGCTTGAGAGGGTTTTGAGAGGGTTTTGAGTGAGAGAGGTCTCTGAGACTGCGTGGATGAGTCTGCGGTGTTTCCCGTGTGTTTGAAAGGGGGTGATCCAGATTGGGGTACTTACGAAGCCCTCGACGACGTCACTTATGAAAGAAGTGGGGTCGCCGATAAGATAAGGGTCCTAATCTGGATCGCGTGCTGGGAGAGGAAGTGACCATGAGGGTCAATGTGAGGACGTGGTGGTGTCCTTTTGTGTGACCGTTTAGGTCAATAGGCTGGACCCTGTGATAGGATTCCTACGTATCCCTGGCGGGAATCAAGCCTGGTCGTAGTTCGGGTGTGGGGTGAGTGTTTTGTGAATGCGGGCGTGGTGGTGCCCTGAAGTGTCGTGTGACCGCCGAGGTCAGTGGTGAGGACGTGGTGGTGTCCTGGGTGACCGCATAGGTCGATGTGGAGGACGTGGTGGTGTCCTAGGTGACCGCATGGGTCGATGGCTGGACCCTGTGATAGGATTCCTACGTATCCCTGGCGGGAATCAAGCCTGGTCGTAGTTCAGAGGTCGTGAATTTGTGAGTGCGGGCGTGGTGGTGCCCTGAAGTGTTGTGTGACCGCCGAGGTCAGTGGTAAGGACGTGGTGGTGTCCTGAGATGTGGTGACCGCCGAGGTCAATTGTGAGGACGTGGTGGTGTCCTGGGATGGAAATTTTACGATTTTCCTAATCGGGTGGTTTAAGGCCTTCCGGGCCGGAGATAGAGTGAGGACTTGAATCGTCTTCTGATTGCGGTTGGTGCCACGCTGGAGGACTTTGAATCGTCTTCTGGCGGCGGTTGGTGCCACGCTGGAGGACTTTGAATCGTCATCTGGCGGCGGTTGGTGCCACGCTGGAGGACTTTGAATCGTCATCTGGCGGCGGTTTATGCGCGAGGACTTTGAATCGTCTTCTAGCCGCAGTTGATGTAATGCGCGAGGACTTTGAATCGTCTTCTAGCCGCATTTGATGTAATGCGCGAGGACTTTGAATCGTCTTCTAGCCGCAGTTGATGTAATGCGCGAGGACTTTGAATCGTCTTCTAGCCGCAGCGATTGATGTAATGCGCGAGACTTTGAATCGTCTTCTAGCCGCAGTTGATGTAATGCGCGAGGACTTTGAATCGTCTTCTAGCCGCAGTTGTGGATGTAATGCGCGAGGACTTTGAATCGTCTTCTAGCCGCAGTTGATGTAATGCGCGAGGACTTTGAATCGTCTTCTAGCCGCGATTGTGGAGCGTGGGCGCCTTGTGCTTCGAGAGGCGTAGATGCCTTTGTGTTTTTGCATGTTGAGTAGAAGATTGGACTTACGATGACTGCCGGTGCTTGAGTAGAAGATTGGACTTACGATGACTGCCGGTGCTTCCCCATTTGGCATTTTGGGAGGCGCTTCGTGCCTTGGGACTTGTACTCGGAGGTGTTGGCTCCTTCTTGTGCTTGTTTTGCCGTTGAGTGGGCAAGGATGATGGTCGGTGCTGGGGATATGCAGTCTTGTATGACTTCCCTTTGACTTGTTGGGGAGGAGCTCGGGCTTACTTTGATGGCCGGTGCTTGCGTTGCCGTTGAAGTGGGCGAAGTTCGGGCTTACATCCATTTGCCGGTGCTTGAATTCTTTGGGGATGCGTGACCTTGTAGGGGCCCTTTTACATTGGGAAGATGACTTCGGACCTCTTTTGAGGGCCAGTGGTTGAGTTGTCGTTGAGCGTTTGGAGGCGTCTTGTGCCTTGATATTCGTGCTGGGAGGTGTTGGCTCCTTCTTGCATTGCCGTCGGGCGTTTTGGAGGCGTCTCGTGCCTTAGGATTCGTGCTGGGAGGTGTTGGCTCCCTCTTGAATTGCCGTTGAGCGGGCGGTGGTTGAATTGCCGTTGGAGTGGGCGAGGACCGGTCTTACGCTTGACGGCCGGTGGTTGAATTGCCGTTGAAGTGGGCGAGGACCGGTCTTACGCTTGACGGCCGGTGGTTGAATTGCCGTTAGGTGGCGAGAGACCGGTCTTACGGCCGACAGCGGTGGTTGGAGCCGTTGGAGTGGGCGAGGCCGGTCTTACGGCGACGGCCGTGATTGAATTGCCGTTGAAGTGGCGAGACCGGTCTTACGGCGACGGCCGTGGAATTGCCGTTAAGTGGGCGAGGACCGGTCTTACGCTTGGCGGCCGGTGGTTGAATTGCCGTTGAAGTGGGCGAGGACCGGTCTTACGCTTGACGGCCGGTGGTTGAATTGCCGTTGAAGTGGGCGAGGTCCGGTCTTACGCTTGACGGCCGGTGGTTGAATTGCCGTTGAAGTGGGCGAGGTCCGGTCTTACGCTGACGGCCGGGGGTTGAATTGAAGGGTTAGGGACCATTCTGCACTCGGATTTCTTTGGAAAAGGCCTTAGGACGACCGGGGCAAAGATTATAAGAGGCGGGGAAAGTAATTTGGCCACCCCTTGCAAAGAGGTCCGTACGGACCAACCTGGTTGCAAAGAGGTCCGTACGGACCACTTTGGTTTTTTACAGTTCCCAGGCTTTGACCGGGCTTAAATTCCGAGGCTCCCTCTTCATTTCCCATTTCCAGTGCGTGAACCAGCGAGAGCGAAAGAGAGAAAACTCCATTTTTGTCCAAAATCTTCCATTTTTCTTAGCTTGAATTGCTTGCAATGGCGGAGGGATCTCGAAGGAGTCGTCGTCAACGCGATCGGGGAAGTGGTTGAGCAGCGAATGGAGCTCCAAAGGAATTGGATTTCGTTCGTTCCATCATCGAAGAACCCGGATGTTTTGTATCCGAATCCGGAGGTGCATAATCGTCGCTCTATGAACGTCGGGGAGGTAAGAAATGCATTCGTTTTGATTCCACTGCTCGAATTTTTTGAATGCTAGAACTAGGTTTTAGTTTTTCGCATTTTTGAATTTTTTGTTATTATTTTATGCCTTTTTTTTGTGAAATTCTTGATGAATTGTTGAAAATAGACATGTAAAAATTGTGGGTATGTGTATTTTGTGCAGAAATGTGTAGATTAGCTCTTATTTGTGAAAATAAAGTGCCTCTCTAGTGAATTGCATGCTTTGGTGTTTTGTACCTAATGCTATTTATGTATGTACATTGTGAGAAAAATTATCGTGTAGTGATAATTTTTGTGAAAAAATGTGACATGTGCCGTGTTTTGTGACGGGTTATATGTGAAAGTGTGTGCCGTGTAGGGACGGATTTTTTTTTTTTTTGAAAAATGTGTTATGCATATGTGTCGTGCCGTGTTTTTGGGTGACGGACTCTGTGGGGAAAATATGTGCAATATGTGCCGTGTTGGGACGGATTTTCTTTTGAAAATGTGTCGTGTAGGGTTTAATCCCCCCCTTTTTTTCTTTTGAGAAAATGTGTACAGTGTGTGCCGTGTTTTGTGACGGACTGCATGGGAAAAATTATATGCATGATATATGTGAAAATTATGTGCATTGTGTGCCGTGTTTTGTGACGGGTTACATGGAAAAATTATATGTATAATGTATGTGAAAATTATGTGCAATATGTGCCGTGTTTTGTGACGGGTTATATGTGCCTTTATATTAAATGCTTGTGATTGACGTACCTTTCTTTGTGTTTACTGCGGGATGCGGGGCTTATGGCGGGAAGGCCAAGAGGATGAAGACTCGGGGATCGCTCGAGGCATTTGTTGTGGAGCTATGGCGGCGGATGCCCGATATTTCCGTGGACGGTAGGCCGAGTCCCGGAGGCTGGTTTATGCTTGGCCTAGGTGTGTTCGTTGAGAACACAGTTTGGAGTGTCGACACGAGGAAGAACAAGAGTGTCTTCCTGGGTTTATCCCAGTATTGGTGGGATACCACCCACACCTTCCACTTTGGTAGGCGAGGGTGACGGTGGCGCCCAGCTTTCTTTGCTATTAGGGCTCTCCTTGAGGAGGGCTGTGAGGTGGAGAGACATGATCTCGATGATGTGTTGACCGAGCTGCTTGGGCTTTGAGCCTCGTCCTCGCGAGGGCACAGGGCATGTTGTATAGCGACGTGGAGATGAGGATCACGGCCGGCATTGGGGCCTACATCCGAGTACCGGCCGGGTGGCACGGAGCGGTTGGCGCGCTCCTTCTTGTGGTATGCAGCTGTCAGAGACTTTGTTCTCGAACCACGCGACCGCGGCTCCCTTTGCTTTGTTGGAGAGCTTGATTGACTGGATAGGGTGCAGGATATTGCTTGGGGCGAGCGAGCTTGGGCGACTCTACTTCTCCTTGGACCGGTTTAGCCAGAGGGTGCTTGATTCGTTGGCTTTGCTTTGACTTTGCTTTGGAGGTATGAGTTTATTCTTTGTTTTTGATTTAGCAACTTGTCTTTTCTCCGTTGTCTTTTACACTTGAGCCTTCTCTGTTTTTGTCACGAGTGTGGTTTTATGAGGTTTTCCGGTGCTTCCCGTGGGATAGGGATCCGGGGCATTCTTTGCGTACCACTGCTATCTTTGGGATGGGCTCGTACGGCGAGGAAGAGGAGGACCGGGGGAAGCTCACCATCGCCTACGGGGATGTGCGGGAGCGTACGGAGAGAGATAGCCGTGAGGGTTTGTCTTGTTCCCGTGGACTCGGTATGAGGAGATGAGTTTGAGGGCTCCCAGGGTGACAGCGCGGCGGAAGATGCTTTGCGGGGCTTGACTTGTGATGTCATGTATGCAGGAGAGCGGGTCTTACAGCGGCATGGCCCGGTGTGCTTCCCGTGGCTCCGGGACCCTCCCTTTGGGATGCTTGACTCCGGGATATGGATGTGCTTGACTTCGAGAGGTACCTTGGCGGTGTCGGTGCCGAGGAGTTCATTTTTATACGGAGAGGAGTACGGGGCCTTCGTGAGGAGGAAGGCGAGGACGCCGCGAGTGCGCGCGGGAGAGAGAGGCGCCCGCGAGGCTCCCGAGAGGTTCCGATGCCGGGACCGGATTTCACGTACGTCCGCGGGGACGGAGTCGAGAGGAGGGTGTGCATGCCGTTCCGGAGCGAGCTCTGCGCATCTAAGTGGATCCCGACAGATCGGTGAGTGTGCTTGACTCTTTTCCATCTTGGCATCTTTTACGCATTTTTCTCTTTTTGTTGTTGAGTATAAACGCATTTGATGAGCGTTTCCTTGGCTTCTTGTTGGTGCGGAGTCCGGGAGAGCCTACGATATCTTGACTCGCCGTTACGTGGCGATGCGCTCCTTCGCTAAGAAGATGGCGTCGAAGATGTCCTGCCGGTCTTCGCGTCGTGTGCCGGCGTACGAGCTATGCCTTGAGGCATTCAGTGGGCGTTCCTCCGCCTAGAGCCGGCGGAGCCGCAGCGGGAGGGACCTTTGAGGGCGGCATAGCATGGATGCGGGACATCTTCGGGAGGCTGCGGGGCCTTCGAGGAGCGGCCCTTTTATCGGTTCATGCCTCCACATGGCGCACGGTGAGGGTTCCTCGAGCCTTCTTTCTTTGATCCTTTCGCCGGATTTGATCCTTCGAGTACTTTTCGTAGGAGCCTCGGGCGGGTGCTCGGTATTCGACGATGAGGATGTGACGAGGCGAGTTCGTTGGGATGCCCGAGCTTTTCTTTGGAGGACCTCGGTGAGGATGATGATGCTTTGAGGATTACGATTAGTATTCATTTGCTTTCCCTCTTTTTCCTATCCCTCCTTTTTTTTTGTTTAGCAACGAGACATTTTTGGGTACTGTAATAAAACACGTGTATTTGCATGGCAAACGACATTTTATTTTAAGATGTAATGTCAATTTTTGTGATTCACGGGATTTGTCCTAGAAATTGTTGCTATTATTATTTTTATTTTTGTGCATGCCACGTGGCGAGAGTGCATTTGTGGGTAGTGTTGGTTTGCGAATGGCTTTGGCGGTGTTTAGGCGATTTGGAGCAAGGTCTTGAGAGCCGGTGGCTTTATGCATTTCTTTGAAATGGTGCCCACTTTTGAGGATTTTCGGGCTTTGATTGGAGGACCGGAGGTGGAGGCCATCTCGGCTTCCTTTGATTGGTGGTGCTTTGCGTAGAAGCTTGCGAGACTTTCTTCGTGCTTCGTTGGAAGAAGTGCGGGGCATGATCCTTGATTCGGGTCATATCGACATTTACGAGTGCCGGAGCGGTTTCATGGTTGATGATGAAGTGACGTCTCTTGGGATGTATTTGCCTTGTGCGTGATGGCGGCACAGTCGAGTTCCCACTTGGCATTTGTGATGGCGCTTTGCTAGATGTGGTAGGCGGCTGGAGAGGATATTGTCCCGTTGGTCTTTGGGGAGACTCTTGTGGTATCGGCCGTGCACAGCGGCAGGGATCGTTTTATGAGAGGGAAGCCACGCTTTGCTCACACTTGTACTGCGAGAGACTTCGAGGCCATGTCGAGGCTCAGGCGTCGTTTAGCCCAGTGGTCATTTGCTCGGCGACCTCTTGTGTTGGATATGGATCGATCACTTTGGGAGAGATGGATGGCACGGCTTGGTACGCATCGAGATCCGGCGGTGGGTTCCGCCTTGGAGGATTGAGACCGGGAGGATCTTGCGGGAAGGGTCCTACGTTGTCGAGTTCGAGGTTTGTCTTGGTCCTCCTTCTATATTCCGTCGCTTGTTTCCGGCGGTTTGGGATGAAGCGAGGAGGCCTTTGTTGGGTTGGGATGACCTTGCTCTTTGCGGAGGTAGTTCACTCTTTTTGTATGGCGGCTCAGGTGCCTTCTTGTATTTTACGAGGGTATGGAAGTATTCCGCTTTCCCTCTGTGGTACTCCTTAGGCGTCGGGGAGCGTGTGTATTGACGACTCGATGCTTTGGCACGGTATGGCCGGCGTGTTGGGCGAGTCCCAGTGATCTTGGAGAGCGGGCGTGTAAGCGTGCAGGACCCGGTTGCCGTAGTAGCTATTGCCTTAGGAGTTCCGAAGCACAGTCGACCCTTTGGATGTGACGGGAGACGCTTTGTTTGACTACGAGACTAGAGTTGACCGGCCCGACGAGGAGAGGTCCTCTTTTACGGGCTCGCGAGGAGGAGATCAGAGCCGAAGCACGGGCGAATGAAGCCACGAGAGCTCTTTGGATTATTTGACTCTGACGGGGGAGGACCCCGAGATCTCGAGAGGCGAGAGACGAGAGTTGGTTCACGTGGAGCGAAAGAAAGGCTTCGCCGGGGACGAGGAAGAAAGGAAAGAATGGCGAGGGACAAGCGCGAGATGGCGCGGGAATGACCTCCTAGGTATCCATTCATTGCATTGCAAACACATTATTAGTTAAATGTATTAAATTTGTCTTTTAGCATGTTGTGAACTTGAGAGTAGACCGTGCTTGAACTCATCAAGAAATGTTGTAACCGTTAGTGATTTGTGATTTACTTTTAAAGCTTTGTCGAGACGCAAGATCTCTTGTTTGCCTTTGCTTACATTTGTGCGCTTTGTCGGCGTCCATCTTTGGACTTTTACATTTGCATTGCGGGTGAAACGATGCAGGCCACAGCGGCAATCCCCTTTCTTGAGGCTTTGTGCTTGGGCGAGAGGTTGAATGCTCCTTTGACAAGTCGTTTTGACGGTCTTCTTCGTAGCTTCCTTGCCTCTTTGTTGGCGTCGGGCTCTTGACCTTAATTTCGCAGCTTCTGCTTGAGTTTTTTTTTTTATTATATTATTTTTTTTTGTGAGCCCTTGCTCGAGCTCTTTTTTTTAGCTCTCTCTTTTTTTTTTTGTGAGCCCTTGCTCGAGCTCTTTTCTCTTTTCCTTTTTTTTTTTTTGAAGCGCGTGAGGGCGAAGACAAGCCCCTGGCTTGGAAGCGAGATATGAGTCGGTCGTTTGATCTTTGAGTGACCCTCGGATGTCCTTTGATGTTGCCGCCGTCGTTTGACTTGGTCAAGGTGGCTGGCAGGGCGTGTTTCTTGAAAAGTGCGTAGCTTGATGGAGGTCTTGATTGACATTGAACTTTTGACTTTTGTGTATTTTTAGACCGGACCAATTAAGGTTGCCTACGTTCCCCGGACTAGAGGGCTCGGAGTGCTGCGTAGTTCGACACTACATGGAGTGCGAAGATGCACAGTTGTTCTTCTTCGGGCGAAGTATCTGCGAAGTTTGCTTCCGTTATTTGGATTCATGAAGGGATTGCCGTCTAGGTGCAGATAGCTTCATGGCGCCTCCGGAGAAGATCTTTTGAACCACGAAAGGGCCGATCCATGTGGGTTCCCATTTTCCCAGTGGGTTGGTTCGAGTGGGAGGCTTTTTCTTTGAGTACAAGGTCACCTTCCACGATGTCTCGGGATTTGACTTTCTTGTCGAAAGCTCTAGCCATCCTGCTTTGATAGGCTCGGACGTGTTCATGGCCTTTAGTCGTCGCTCGTCTAAGCGAGCCAATTCGTCATGTCGGCCGGAGCCATTCGACTTCGTTGATGTCATTTTCCGGCGCTCGGAGTGAGGGAATTTCCCGGCTCGATGGGAAGGGGCCTTCCATCCCGTAGATCGGGGCAAATGGGGTTTCTCCCGTGGGCATTACGGCCCGATGTGCGGTAGCCCCAAAGTGCAAGGTGCGAGCTTCTCGGGCCAATCTCGTCCTCGGGTGGTCATTTCGGATGATCCGTTCGGGTTTTGTTTCTTGCTTCCACGGCGCCGTTTGTTTGTGGCGGTAGGAGAAGATTTGTGACGTGTGATCTTGAATTCGGGCGGCGATGCAGCCGAATTCCCCTTGAAGTGTGAGCCAGTTGTACGATATGACCTCATTTGGGATGCGCGTATCGGCGAGATGATATGTTTTCCTTGAGGAAATGCGCGACCTTCTTGGAGGTGAGTACCTTGTAGGACTTGGCTTCGACCCATTTGGTGAAGTAGTCGATGGCTACTAAGATGAACTCGTGACCGTTCTTTGGCGGAGCGATTTTCCCGATGACGTCAATTCCCCAAGTGGCGAAGGGCCAAGGTGTAGTCATGCGGTAGAGATCGTGGGGTGGTAGATGATTGAGGTTGGAGAACCGTTGGCACTTATCGCGGCCGGACAAAGTGGATGCAATGTCGCCTCCATGGAGATCCGGTAGTAGCCCATCACGAGAATGATTTGCATCGGGGCTCTGGCGTTCGTGTGGGGACCATGCAAGCCCCATTGTGGACTTCGTTCATGAACTTGCTTGCTTCTTCTTGGGCGACGCAGCGTAGGAGTGGCCCGTGGTAGCGTTTCTTGTATAGCATGTCCCGAGGATGACGAAGTGAGAGGCTAGGCGTTTTAGGGCCGCGATGCTCTTGGTTTTGACCCCTTACGTGTGTGGGTCTTCCTTGTTCATGAAGGTGGTTTCCCGCTCTTGAGGTATGGGAAGATCTGGTTTGTCTTTGGAAATGGCGTCGGACTTGCGTCTCTTTGGCTCTTCGGCTTAATCTTGCAAATCGTTGTGATTAAAACCTTCTTGGCGGCTTGGGCGGTTTTCTCTCGTTTGACAACATGCTTAAATGTTTGCTTGATGCATTTATTTAATTAATGTGTTTGCCTTTTGTATAGATGAATTGTTATTAACTTGTTTTGATTAGTTAATGTCATCATTTGTTAAAGATGCAATGAAATGGTTTTTTTTTTTTTAGGAAGGTCGGACCTTTTATTGAAAGCGTGAAGGCTGTACATTGTTGATCAAAGATTCACAATCGTCGGGCGTAAAGCCGTCAAAAGACACAAAAGATGTGAATAGACGAGACAACAAGACTCGAAGCTAGACTATAGGCGACGAGGGATTGGACCGAGCTTCATTACTCTCGGATGGGCGTAGCTCTAGAGGAGTGGTCTTTGGTTCGGGTGGCCAATCTTCCCTTGGCATGAGTCCGGAAAGTAGCTTGCATGCGGTTCGATTTCAAACCGGATCGCGGAGGTTTTTGGCTGCTCCCACGATGATGTCCCTCCATTAGTGTTGCCACCGGTCCTTGGGGGTTTTTGATGATAGAAGTCGGCGAGGGCTACTTCTAGGAGGGCGAAGCATTCGGCGGTCGGAGTGGATTCTTGCGATGTTGATCACTTTCATAGAATACGCTTCTTTATCAGGATCTTTGCTTGGACGACGTTTACAATGTCGATTCGAGCGGGCATGCTATATCTCCTTCCACTGATTAAGCCTTGGAGGAGGTTGCGCCATTGTTCGTCCAGGTCGGACAGGAATGTTGAATTGAACTAGGCTATGATGCATTTGTCCCCGTAAGATCCAGTGTCGGCTAGAGGGTTGTCTTGTCTGGGGGGATCGGTGATGAGCCGGTTGCGAGAGGGTTTCGGCGAAGTAAGTGTCTACTCCTCGATCAATCTCCATTAGGGCATCCATCTCTTGATCCTCTCTCGAAGCATTCTTCACGATCGCATATATCGAGTTGTCATCTGACCCATGAGTTCTTCAATTTCCGGCTCGTCGCGGCTTAGAGCGTGGATGTAAGGATCACTTCGTAGCGGGACGGGGTAGGAGAATCATACGGGAGAAGAGTATTCGGTCATGTCGGGACCTTCTTACAGGTCGTAGCTTGCGACGAAGCACTTGCCATTACTTGCTTCCGCGGATCACTTCGATCGCTCCATTGGCATTGATGAATTTCACGCATTGGTGAAGAGTAGATGATCTTGCTTTCATCGATGTATCAGGCCGTCCCAACAAAGCGAGAGAAGGTTGGTTTGATTTCCACGACTTGGAACTCTACCGAGCTCCGGTTGTACGTCAATTGGATCCTCAATTGATGACTCCTACGATTGGTCGTGCGGTGGAGTCGTAGGCTCGGATTACCGAGTGAAGGCCTTATCGAGAGAACGGTCGATGCGGAGTCGTTTCCAATGTGCTTAAAGCGATGATGTTGGCTGCGAGCCGTTATCCAATCAAGACGTTCGGGAGGAAGAACATCTACTATTTTTATGAGGATGAGGAGGGCTTCGTTGTGCCGATTCTCACATATTGGCAAGTCATCGTGCTGTGAAGGCTAAAGCCGCTTCCCGTGCTACCGTTTGACTCGGTCTCTTGCAGGGAACGTTCGATCCATCCATTTGTATGTCTTGGGTGGGGCAAAGATCGTAGGGAGACGGTGGCCCTTGGGCGTTCTTGTCGGAATTCCCGGTCACGAGATCTTTTGACTCTTGTTTCACGCTCCCGATCGTAGCGGGATAGCATGCTTGACGGTTTCGGAAATTGCGGGGAGTGCTCTCGCTTGGAGTTTCGTCGAGGCTATTGAGTTTACCACTGTCGTTACGGGGAATGGATTTCCGATGGTATTGGGACCGCGAGGGCGTTCCAATTTTCCCTCCTCAATGAGCCTGGAATCACACAGCTTGAGTACGAAGCAATTGTCGGTGGTGTGGCCGGGGTAGTTGTGGAAGGCGCGGTGTTTGCTCATATCCATGTTGGGTTTGAGGGTCTTCGGTTGGAAATTCTCGAGTGGTTTGAGAAGATTTCGTTTCACAAGCTTTAAATACTTGACCCGAGGGCATTTCCGGGTTATCTAAATCTTTGGGCTGTGGGAAGCGAGGGGGTTGCTATTCTTTGGGGGTACGCTTGATCGCGGTTTACTTGAGCTCCGATTACGAATGTAGTGCCTTTGTTAATTTGCTTCCTTTCCTTTGGTCGGGCGGGGAGTTGAAGTTGCCGGGTTTGTTCGATAGCGGTAAGATGAGGCGGGGGTTCTTTGTTGCCTTTTGAAGACTCGAGTCTTTTCAAACTTTGTCCGGCGTTGACCATGGCACGGAGATCTGGATAGAAATGGTAGGCTGATCAAGGTTCTCAGATGGCTTGAGGCGGGAATGGAAGATGTCCATCTGCTCTTCTTTGGAAAGTGGGTCCATTATCTCGCTTAGCTTCCGGTTCCATCTTTTGTAGAATTCGCCCATTTGGTTCGTCATCCTTTTGTTCGGTGGCTTGCGAGGTCATGGCGGTTTGTTTCCCATTCAAGATTGGCGCGGTACTTCTCCGGGGAAGATTTCAACGATCGATCCCACGTGGAGCGGTTTCTACGCCTTCACATTGAGGAACCACCTTAGTCTTTGTGGATTTGAGGGAATGCGAAAATGATGCGCCATCTGTTGAGGGTTGCCCACTTTGGCTCTCATACCCGGGACGTAGGTGTCGATGTGGGTTTTGGGCATTACATTAGTCAAACTTTTCCATTTAGGCATCCTGAACTTTGGAGGGAGAGGGACCACTTTGTTCGGATCGGTAGGCGGGAGGAGTCCTTAGAGAACTAGCTAGCTTGCCTTGCATGTCTTTCATTTGTTCAATCGGCCCGGGCCATGTGGGGATCGGTATGCGAGGTGGGTTACCGTTTCGGGGACGGAAGCCGAAGATGGAGGTGGATTGGGTGATGGGATCGCCATTCGGGAGTCTTGGGGAGGTAGTTGAGTGTATACTGACCCGGCCTACAGGGTGTTGAAGTTGAGGCGTGATTGCCGGGTCCGCTAAGGGTTGTGTTTGGGAGGCTGGGGAAACGATTCGTTAGCCCCAATTGGCGAGGCTAGCGAGTGGCAAACTTGAGATGTCGGGGTATCCGCTCGGGATGCACTGTCCACTGGTAAGAATGGGGACTTTTGATTGTGGTTGCGAGGCTCGTATAGAGGCAAAGGATTGAATCACTGGGGATACCGAGATGCATTGGGATGCGGCGGAGCGAGGCACGTATGTGTCTTTGTTGGTAATGAGCTTGATGTGCGGGCGGGAAGCGGCGTGTCTTGAGGCGGGCATGTCGGGCTGCTTGGCCCGGCGCTTTGAGGAGCTTTGAGCGAGAGGCTGCTTTGCGTTCTTTGGGATCTCGTAACTTGGCGGAGGCGGGACACAACGATAGCTTTGAGAAACCGGGGGAGCCGGTATATCTTCGTCTTCTATGAGAACAAAGGTTCCATCGGGTTGGGAGGCTGCGGCTGTTCCTCGAAGACGCGAGGTGTCTACGATCCCGGAGCTTCTTGTTCCTCTTGGCGCTTCTTGATGGTTTCGAAGGCTCGCGGCACCTCCTCCATTGTGCGGAGGTTCCTTAGTGGCGGGGTTCCGTTTCCCTCAGCTTGTTATACGGTGATCCCGTCGTAGGGGAGTATCGGATGGTGCGGACCGTTGAGCTTGGAAGGGCTATCGGACCTTGTGACCTCGATGCGAAAAGGCGGCTTCCGGGTATTCTCAACCACTCTCGGTTATTTGGAGGGAATTGTGACGGGCAAGGTTTAGACACGGGAATGGCCTAACGGGATAAAAGGGAAAGCTCACGTGGCATGCGGTTTCCGTTTCTTTTATTTTTGATTTTTTTTGTTGTTTTAATTTACTTAAAACATATTTTCTCGAGAATCTTAGGTAGGTTGGAAAAGATTGCTCTTCTTTTCGCAACTATCTTGGATCTGGAGTCGAGTGGAGACCGTAAATGCGGCTATAAGCCCCTCGTTTTGCACGTATTTTGACATCCCGGGGTGGGACGGCCCGGGCGAGGGTCCTATAGTGCAAGCGGTTTCCACCGGCCTAAAGAAAAATCGAACCTAAGGACCGAGCTTTGTCATGTTCGTTTTGATGCGTTAGCCGTGAATAGTGAGCAGAGGCGGCTTGAGTCAAGATCAGTCAAGAGTTCGGCATGACCTCTCTTTCTTGCTTGCGCATGAGGATGCAGTGACGTTAGGCGTTAGGCTGGTCATATCGTCATGGGCGACGTATCAAGGCGTGATGACATGGTGTCATGTGAGCATGGATGTATATCGGGGACGGAACATCGTGCAGGTGTAGCCGGAAATCAAGATCGAGTCAAGATTTTAGCATGACCTTTCATCGCTTTGCTTGCGCGAGGATCTTGAGTTCCGAGCCTTGACTCGAGAAAATGGCCGGCATGGTATATGTATCCGAGTTTGTATGACCGGGGTAAAAACCAACCGAGTGCGGGACGAGTGTGACTCGAGACTCGAAACGTGCGGGGTTGACGCTTGGCTAGAATGGGATGTTTGGAATGATCCGTGCGCGTCGAGGCCTAGGAAGACCAAACGGCCTGGCGAGACCACTCGGGTTGAGGTTGTAGTGTGCGGTGTATCCAGAGGCGGCAGTGCGCGTAGTGTGCGGTGTAACCGAGCGGCGGTGTGAGTAGAGTGCGGTGTAACCGAGGCGGCGGTGCGCGTAGTGTGCGGTCTCTAAAATTCTTTTACGAGTAAACGGGAGTTTTGGAGAATTTTAAATGTATGCACGAGATGTATATTGATGCATTTTTTTTGTATTTTTATTTTTTGTAAAATAAAAACGAAGCACGTCTTACACGCCTGTGCAACGAGTTAAAGGAAGGGGTAAAATGAAAGTTTGACCCTCATCATCGTTTTAAAAATCTTTTGTTTTGTTTAAAAGTTTTTAAAACAAAATATCCCGGAGTCGCCGAAATTACCGGATCCCGAGGCAGGCTTCGCGGCCCCAGGCATCACGGCATCTTTCGCGTTGGGCGACGTGTCTCGCCGTTTGTTTTTGTAGAGTCGCCATGCCGTTTTTATTAAGCCCAAAACATTGAAAAAGGGCATCGGTTTAAAGATAATTTTAAAGCTGTGTTTTGTGTGATGAGATTTTGAGTTCGGAGGTCGAGATGACTCCCGGGAAGAGAATATTAGAATATTAGAGCTCACTAGAGTAGCCTCGTAAAAACGAGTCTTTCGGATACCCACAATATCCTTTAAATGTTGTGTGTGTGTGTGTGTGCTTTTAAAAATGCATCTTTGTATCGGATGTCTACATTGTATGCTATGTATGAAAATGTATTGAAATAGTAATGGAAGGAAGCCTTACCAATGTTGGTTCGCGTCTGTCTTCCGGCCGGGAATGGTGTTTGAGGTCGGAGTAGCGTTCGGTATGGATCGGGATTGCTTCGGGAGGGGCCGGTTGTACGCGGACGAGTTTCGGCGTGAGTTGAGGTTGTAAGGGCTGGCGTTCGGGCGAGAGGTTCGGCGTGCGTGGGGATCGTCGGGATCACTCGGGCGAGAGGTTCGGCGTGCGTTGTGGTGGCGAGAGTCACTCGGGGCGGGGATTTCGGCGTGCGTTGTGGTGGCGGGGAAGTCACTCGGGCGGAGTTTCGGCGTGATTTGGGATCGTCGGTTTGACTCGGAAAGAGGCGGGATACCGTGGAAAGACCCAGGAGTAAGGCCTCGGAGTACCACGGGGGCCTCGAGTACCTCGAGAGTGCCTCGGGCGAGGCGGGAGCGTCTCGGGAGCGCTCGGGAGGCCCGGAGCACCACAAGAGGAGCTCGGAAGGCCTCGGAAGGATCAGAAAGGGGCCGGGAGTGCCTCGAGAGGACTTAGAGGGGAGCCAGAAGGCTAAGGGAGGAAGAGAGAAGAGGGAGGTCTCCGAGACTGCGTTGATGAGTCTGCGGTGTTTCCCGTGTGTTTGAAAGGGGGTGATCCAGATTGGGGTACTTACACATGCAGAGAGTACAATGTATGGCTCTCGCAATTTCTTTCTTTCTCTTACTTATATAACTTTAACTTTTTATTTTCGTTAACGCTCTTCCTTGTTCTCGCAGTGCATAGAACAATGAGCATAAATCAGAAGCGATTGGCTCGGTCGGCAGGCGAACAAACCAAACGGCCCGGCCGTGGCGAGAAATGCCGGCAGTGGCTCGACCCGCAAATGCCGGCAGTGGCTCAACCTGCTGACCTTACCATTCCCACTGCGTCCACTGGGGTTGATAAAAGGGTTGTGCCTGAAAATCCTCGTAAAAGGGCTCCTTCAACCACTCCTCGACAACCCAAGCGATAACGCACATCCGCCCCTGCTCAAACCCAAGGGGACCAGACTGAGGTCTTGCACTTGGAAGATGAGGAAGAAGAAGAAGAAGAGGGGCCTCAAAACTAAGTTGGGACTGATGCTCCTCTTGAGGATCAGGAGGTTAAAACTGATGGGGTTCAAACAGAGAACCCCACGGGAACTGACATCCCCCCCACTCTCTCAAGCCAATGAATCTGGCCCCACTGCTGCCCCCACTGTTTCTCCAACTCGCCCTTCATCCTCTTGCAGAACTCCTTG
This sequence comes from Adenophora triphylla var. japonica, assembly GCA_022495995.1. NCBI lineage: Eukaryota > Viridiplantae > Streptophyta > Magnoliopsida > Asterales > Campanulaceae > Adenophora > Adenophora triphylla. The sequence continues at coordinate 205,484 of JAFEMH010003132.1, forward strand.
CCGTCGCGCTAGCTGGCTGGATGAGGGCTTCCAAATTCCCGCGGATGAGGCGGGTATGAAGACTCTTTGCCAAGAGGCCAACAACATCCCTGCCCTCAAAGGGCTTATCACTGAGAGGCTGGAGCCCATCTCTTGCTTGCTGGGCTCTACTGCCCTAAAGCGATCAAGCGACGCGGATCAGGTCGCTTATGTTGAAGGGGAGGATCCCGCTCATTCAGCCTATCATGCGGAAATCCAACTTCCCTTGGTAAAGCACCTTCACTTTCTTTTCATTTTAACTTTTTGCATGTAGCTTTTTTCTCTAACATTTTATTGCCGCTTCACATTTTGCAGGTTAAGGTGCATGCTTTGGGGTTTGAGCAGAAGTGCTCTAAGTGGAGGTGGATCTTACAGAAATTTGAACATGAGCGGGATGTTTATAGGAGCCGGGTGTCCAGGCGAGATGCCTCCATCAAAGAGCTTAAGGATTTACAGACCAAAGCTAATGCCGATCTCTCAGCGGGAAAAGCTCGTTTAGAAGAAATGGAAAAGAACAGCAAGGACGCGGAGGATAGGCTTCAACGTCTTATTGCTGAAAATGAGAAAAACAAGGCTGATGCAGCCAAACTCGCTGAACTTACCGCTGAAAATAAGCGTCTTAGGGATGACAATTTTGTGAAGGCTAATCAGGTGACCAAGTTGAAGAATGACCTTGCCGAGGCAAAGACCAAGGCTGAAACTGATGAGATGGATGCATTCGACAATGCAATCCTACAAACCCTTCGGACCATTGTCGTCGACGCTGATCCCGCCATTACCCCTGCCAAGCTAGCTCAATAGGGTTTCATAAACTATCTTCAGCGACCAAAGACGCAAGGGGCATCCCCTTGTGCCTTATAGCGAGGAAGATCTAACCCAGTGTTGGGTTTCGAGGGTCCATGCGCAGCGGAATAATGCAATAACTCGAAAAACCCGAAGCCCTAGAATCCGTTCTAGATGATTAATTAAGAAAGATGAAATAGAAATACCAACCTTGAGTGCTTTTGTCGTTGATAAACTTGACCTGACTCAGTTGAACGACCTTGTTAATCCTTGATGAGCGAACGGCGAATCACGAACTAAAGATCTTGACGAGCGAAGATCCTCACATGTGTATCACGCGCGAACGAACCTAGAACTCTTCTAGGAGGATTGCTAGATCCTTTGATTGAAACTCTTTCAATCGATGAAGAAATATGGATTGGGTTGATTTTGATTCTCAATTCACAATGGAAATCTATCTCTTTTGTGTTTCTCTAAACTCAAAAAGGTGGAATGGCTATTTAGGGCAACAAAGGGGGTTGTATTTATACGTTACAAATAAAAGCCCTTTGAAAAACCTAATTTAAAGCCAATTTTACGTCGATTCGGCGCCGACGGGACGACTCGTCCCCGGGGCACGAGTCGTCCCCTTGGACAAACCTGCGATCACAGGCGTCCCCACTTAAGGGGAATAGTTGGTTCAAACCCGGGGCACGACTGGTCCCCAGGGCACGAGTCGTCCCTGTGGTCTGTCTCGAATCATCCGTCCCGGGCGGGGGAATAGTTAGTTCGGAGGGCACGGGGACGAAGTCGTCCCACAGTGCGAGAACCTCCATATTCTTCATTTTTGACAATTCGTTCGATGCGTGTGACCCCATAGGACCATACTATATTGTGCAATGAGTCCAGATCACATCGATCCTCATAAGAAATGAGCGGACTCTAGCAAGCCGTCATGCCTACCCAAATAGTATAATATCAAGTTTGATTTTTCCTACATAGAACATATCACAATCCCATTGTCACACGATGTTATATTGAACATGAGTCATGGTCCACGTCAACTCATATTGTTCAATGCTTTCTCGTTACCAAGTAAATTGATTAATCGAATGATATTAATCACATTAATTCATTCGGGCATGGCCATGCACTACATCAATCTTACTTACGAGTGGCCTAGCAAACATCTCTCTTTACGAGGGACAATTTTCCATCTTGATTTATCATTCTTCCCAACAAGAATCATACCATGCCAATGATAGCCCTTATTGTCATCCGGTTAAAGACAACGTTAAACTATATCAAACATGATATTCATCAAGCGGAAGACGATGATAATCTCAAGTCAAAGGATATCAATGATATAATTATATGAGATTTATTTATGACATATGACCATGACATAAATCTCATAATGGGTCAAGTCCAGTACCTTGTTCTCTAACAAGTACCCATGAATCTAATGTGCATCTTCATGCATATAATCATCACATGATTATCCATTAGACTTCATACTAGTGCTTCGTAAGTACTAGGGACACGATTATTATAACTAAACATGCAAACACATATAATAATCAAAGAAACAATCTCTTATATAAATGAACAATGACATTACATAAAGGTCTATCTCAATAGGCCTAGGGCACTAACACCTACAGTCTCCCACTTGCACTAGGCCCAATCATTCATGCATCTTATACCCATGGACCTAACATGACCATCATGTTTAGCTTGTGGTAAAGGCTTGGTGAGAGGGTCCGAGATGTTGTCATCCGTTGGTACCTTGCATATCTTGACGTCCTCCCTTTCACAGATTTCTCTAATGAGGTGGAAACGTTTCAAAATGTGTTTGGATCGCTGATGTGACCTTGGTTCTTTTGCTTGGGCAATAGCACCATTATTGTCACAACAAAGCTCTATCGGGTTAGTGATACTCGGAACGACTTCTAAGTCACTAACGAACTTCTTGATCCAAACCGCCTCCTTAGCCGCATCCGATGCTGCTATGTACTCGGCTTCAGTTGTAGAATCAGCAACAGTGCTTTGCTTGGAACTCTTCCAACAAACAGCACCTCCATTTAGCATAAACACAAACCCAGACTGCGATTTATAGTCATCTTTGTCGGTTTGGAAGCTTGCATCTGTGTAACCCTTTACAACCAGATCATCTTCCATTCCTCTAAATACCAAGAATACATCCTTAGTCCTTCTCAAGTACTTAAGGATATTCTTGGCTAACTATCGATGGTTCTCACCAGGATCAGATTGGTATCTACTCGTTGCGCTTAGAGCATACGAGACATCGGGTCTGGTACACAACATGGCATACATGATAGACCCAATTGCCGAAGCATATGGAATATCATTCATCCTCTTTCGCTCATCATTTGTCTTAGGACAATGATTCTTTCTAAGAGTAATGCCGTGTCCCATTGGCAAGTTCCCTCTCTTAGAATTTTCCATGCGGAATCTTCTAAGGACCTTGTCAATATATGTACTCTGACTCAAACCAATCATCCTTCTTGATCTATCTCTATAGATCTTGATACCAAGGATATAAGCCGCTTCACCCATATCTTTCATTGAAAAACATTTTCCTAACCAGGACTTTACAGTCTCAAGTGCAGGAACATTGTTTCCAATGAGTAAGATGTCATCGACATACAACACCAGAAATAGCACTATGCTCCCACTTATCTTCTTGTATACACAAGGTTCATCTTCGTTCTTGATGAAGCCAAACTCTTTGACTGATTCATCAAAACGTAGATTCCAGCTCCGGGAAGCTTGCTTCAATCCATAAATGAATCTCTGCAACTTACACACTTTATTAGAATTCTTTTGATCGACAAACCCTTCAGGCTGTATCATGTTTACATCCTCAAGTAGGTTTCCGTTAAGAAATGCTGTTTTGACGTCCATTTGCCATATCTCATAGTCGTAATATGCGGCTATGGCAATTAAGATTCTAATAGACTTAAGCATTGCTACGGGCGAAAAGGTTTCATCATAGTCAACGCCATGAATCTGCCTATACCCCTTAGCAACAAGCCTAGCCTTATAAGTATGTACCTTCCCATCCACGTCGGTTTTCTTTTTGAAAACCCACTTGCACCCTATGGTTTTTACACCTTCGGGTGGATCAATCAAGTTCCAAACTTGATTATCGAACATGGATTTGATCTCGGATTCCATGGCTCCTAGCCACTTGTCCGAATCAGGAGTGGACATCGTCTCTTGATAGGAAGTAGGTTCATCATTCTCAATGATTTCTACTTCATTACTTTCCGTCATGAGAAATCCATATCTCTCAGGTTCGGATCGTATCCTATCCGATCTGCGAAGAACTTGTGTATCTTGAACCGGTTCCACAACAGCTTGTGAATTTGGTTCCGTCTCTACTATTGGCTCTATGTCATTTTCAGGTTCTTGAATTTCTTCAAGATCAATTTTACTCCCACTAGTTTCTTTAGAGTGAAACTCTTTCTCTAGAAAGACACCGTGTCGAGCAACAAACACTTTGTTCTCGGATTGGTTGTAAAATTGATATCCTTTCGTTTCCTTAGGATAACCAACGAAAATACATTTATCAAATCTAGGTGCAAGTTTATGTTCAGAAACCAATTTCTTTACATAAGCCTCCCATCCCCAAATCTTCATAAAAGATAAGCTAGGCTTTCTTCCATGCCACATCTCATGTGGGGTTTTAGGAGCCGATTTAGTAGGGACCTTGTAAAGAGAGATGTTTGCTAGGCCACTCGTAAAGAGAGATGTTTGCTAGGCCACTCGTAAAGAGAGATGTTTGCTAGGCCACTCGTAAGTAAGAAATATTTTGTTTACAATTATTTTGAATGTAAATTAGAAAGTTCTTAGGTTCATGCAAGCAAATGAAGGTTGCCAAAGTTAGTTTTTGCCAAGACTGTCCGAATTGTTGTACATGTAAAAGAGGGTACGTTTTAGGTGAGTGTTTAATGACCATGATGTTAAGTAGATTGGCTACTTGGCCTTAAGGCGACAACATCATGGAATTAGTATATTTGAATTCTTCAAGGAAGGATAAGTTCAAATTTTGGTACCCTTCTCTTGTCTTTTAAAAGAATCAAGCAATTAACGAAAGGTCACTGAAGTTTAATTGCTGTACAACGTGCAAAAGATGGCAAGTTTTTAGGTGAGTGTTTAATTTATTTATTTTTTTGGTACAATGGTGAGTGTTTAATTACCATGATGGTAAGTTGATTGACTACTTTACCTTGAGCCAGCTACATCTTGGAATTAGTAGTATTTGAACTATTGTTTTATCACCAAACTATTGTTTATTGCATGCGTCCAATACATCGAACTATTTTTTGTTGCATAGGTCACTCCGTCCAACTCCGTTTGATTTTTGGCGTTAAATGAGGCATGTGACTTGCACATGTCTCTTTTTGAGGGGTAAAACTGGAAAATCTTGTGCCATTGCACACGAAATCACCCATCTTGACTAAACCCTAACTTCGATTGTGTCCTTGGAACCTCAATATGATTATCTCCCTTGGTAAATCTTATGCTGAAGCACTTAAGCAGACATTAATTTGCCTTGGATCAGGGCAATTTCATCCCATAAAAATCTCTTATAATATATACTCCCTCCGTCCCATAATAGCTTACTCATTTACTGTTGAGAACGGAAAATAAGGAATAATGTTGTTAAAGTAAAAATTGTGAGTGGGTAGAAGAGAATGAGTAGAGAGAATAGTAAGTTTGAAAAGTGTTGTGAGTATGACAAGTGGGTCCCATGAATAAAGAAGTACTCCCTCCGTCCCGTCCGACTTAGGAATTTTTCATTTGGTGTGGGGATTAAGGAATACTATTATAATATTAGGAGAGAGAATGAGTGGAGGATGTGTTGTGAGTGTGAAAAATTAAATAGGAGAGAGAATGAGTGGGATAAATAGTGATGGGATTATTGTTGTGAGTATGACATGTGGGTCCCATTTAATATAAAAGTAATATAAACTTTCCATTTTGGGCTGTCCTAAGTCGGGTGAGACGCCCAAAATGGCAAAACGTCCTAAGTAGGACGGGACGGAGGGAGTATTAAAAAGTTTCCTTTTTAAGAAAGTGGGACTTTAAAGTGGGACGCCCAAAATAGCAAAATGGGTAAGGTAATATGGGACGGAGGGAGTAATCTTTAATGTTCAAGGTTTGTTATAAAAAACATCTTATCAGTGCTTTCAGGAAGCACATTTTATATGCTAATCATGTGCTCAATGCATTCAGGAAGTGCATTTTGTATGATAATCTTGTGCTCTCCTTCATTTGCAGTGTGACGAATTTTCCAATACAAATATTTACACTTAAGGGGACTTTTGATTGTTTTGTTTCACAGAATCACCAATTGATTTTCAGGAACTAGGGTCTAATGCAGCATTGTTGCTAAATGTTCCATTTGGAAGAGACTAGGGTCATGAATCTTCTGCCCGTCCCCTCCCCTTCCCCCTCTACATGAATTGTAATCTACTAATTTAGTTTCTTGTCCCAAATGTTCTTTTTTCTTAAACCTTTTCTCTCTTGGCTGCTTATTCTTTTTTGACTTCTGTTCATGTGCGACCATGGAGGTCATATTGCAGTTAATTTCTCTCCTTTAATTCTATTCTTTAGCAACAAAAAGACATCTCTTCTGAATTTACCTCGTGTAAGGTTTTGTTCTCTGCATGACAACAGCTTTATCTCTTTAATGGTTCTTTTCTGAAAATACTTTATTTTCTTTCACCAAATGATATTTAGTAGTTTACATTAATATTTCGTCATTTCTGTTTTATCCACATTCTTTCCAATAGAAATACTCTGGTTTCACTCTTACAATTTTTCTTGTGAAGATTTTAATACCAAGTCTGAAATGGTTGGGATTTGGATTATTTGTTTTGGTTAAGGATGTAAAATAAGTACTAAAACATTCTACAAATTTGTAATCTACTTACTGGCAAAAAGCACTAGTTTTTATTTTCGTTCTTTTTTCCTATTTTTCATTAAAATCAACATGTCTAATATTTGTGTTTGTTGTAAAATAGGATGGGACTAAGGCTGGTACATGGTTGATTGGCTGCAGTTTTCTGGTTACTTGTTACAAGTAATTGATTATTTTTGTTCCATTGTCTTTTCCTTCTAAATTTATCCTTTGGGTTGCAGAATATGTGGGACTTGATATCTGATACCGACTTGCTGAAGGAGCTTCGTGAAGAATACATTTTGTTCGCTGATAGTAGGTAATGAAGCATTCAAGTAAAATATTGATATATCTTAATTATTCTAAGATATAACTTATTTTTGGCTAGTATAGCCGTATAGCCCATCCATAGTTTCCCAAAATGAATGACCTTTTTGATCTTTTCCTTCAAAAATCTGTCGTCCCTAAATGATTTGTTTTCAATTTTTGTTTTCGTAGTTCATTATATTTATGCAAAACTAATAGTTTGAAAGTGAATAACAAGAATGTTTTTAATTCTTTTATATTAAATCAGCCTTTTCAAATTTAGAATGGTCATTCATTTTAGGTCGGAGGGAGCAGTCATTTCTTGGCGCAATGAAGTAACGTGCTGAGGGTTAAATCAAGAATAAATATTTGTTTGGAAATTGCATTTTGTATGCTAATGTCGATGCTAAATTTTCCACTTAGAATAGACTAGGGTCATGAATCTTCTGCCACTGTCCCCTCCCCCCTCGCCCCTTACATGGAAAATAAAGTTACTTATTTAGTTTCTTGTAAAGCTATCAACTCTCTCTCTCTCTCTCTCTCTCTCTCTCTCTCTCTCTCTCTCTCTCTCTCTCAAATACCTTATTGAATAAACAAACTACTAATGTAAAACGACACTGTAAAGCATCCATCCATAACATTGCCCTTTCCTTCAAATGATCCTTGTCCTCAAGGATCAAGTTCCGGAATCTTATCATAAATCCATGCCACATATCCCCAAGTTGCGTCTTCACTAGGAGAGTTAGACCACTGCACCAAAACTTGAGGAAGAGCCCTGTTGTTGTAAAGCTATCAGCTCTCTCTCTCTCTCTCTCTCTCTCTCTCTCTCTCTCTCTCTCTCTCTCTCTCTCTGAAATACCTTGCGTAAGGTTTTGTTCTCTGGATGGCTGTTGACATTGGTTTATACTTTTTTTTTTTTTCACAAATGATCTATAGTAGTTTTCTTTAATATTTAATCATTTATGCATAATTGACTTGGATCTAGTAGTTATTTCTAGTTGCGTTCTTAAATTCAATCAAATTAAAAACTATTTTCACTGTGCAATATGAATTACGTTAGCTATACTGTAAGTCAATGTTAGCTTAATGGAACTGATTTAACAGAAGTTAATGGTGGTGAGGTAGCTATTATCAACTTGCATGTTATTATTTCTCATCTTATGTATTTGTTAACGGTGTTGAGGTTGTTATACAGTAAATGCATATTAAGTATGATGTTGTGTTGCTTATTAAATGTGATGGTTCTTTTTCTTTTCTTTTCTTTACAATTTACGATTTGAGTTTCTTTTTCTTGCACGTGCTACTGTCTCCGGATATTGCATATAGTCCGTAAATATATGAACAACTTCTCTTACAATCATTTTGCCAGAGGAAATCCAAGATGAAATTTGCTAAAAGTATGTTCTTTTGTGAGGTAAGACTTTGAGAATAAAGGTTTTTTTTTTTTTTTTTTTTTTTTTTTTTTTTTTTTTTGTTTTATCATTTGTGAGCAATGAATATGTTTGTATGTCTTGTTTTTCCTTCTGATTGACCAAGAGCTTAAAAGGATATTGGGTGGCAAGTAATGGAAAGAAAAACTGAATCCTAAGTTGTTGACCTTGTCATCATCTTCTCCCCTCTATCCTTTTGTGAGCTTCTGTAAGTTACAATTGAGCTTTCAATAAAGGCAGCCAAACACGTAAGGGCCGCAGTAAGGCACCAAAAAGAAAGACGGGTCCATGTTAACCTACTTTTCCTCAATACATATTTGGCTTTGGCCTGATTGGTGGTTATTCTAGTTTGTCATCGCTCAGCTGTTGGTAAGAGTTCTCCTGGTTCTGGTTTAGATATGCCGAGATTGTGTAGACATTGTAAGTATCATTTTTTCAAGAATATATTGTGTTGAATGTAAAAATTATGTTAAAGATATGTGTGCCCATGTCTATATATAAAATAATAATTTAAACGTGAGTGTTATATTTAACCTTATTCGGTGAATATATAAAATAATAATTTTTGTAGTTTATTGTTTATTAATTATAACTTCTGTTTTTTATTTAGATTCAATATCAATATAAAAACATACGAAAAAATAAAATGCAAATAAAAAATGAAAATTAAAATTCTAATAATTAAAAAGTGAAAGAAACATTCACAAACATACAAGAAATAGAAAAAGTAAGAAATAAAATCAAAATAAAAACGAAATTTTATAAAATAGAAGTTAAAATTAAAATTAAAATCAAAATCAATATAATAAACACATACATTAATATAAAAAACAAATCCTAATCAAAATAAGCCAAAAGAGATTATAAATAAGTCACTCGCAAATTCGAAAAAAAAGGAATTTGTGAATCTACTATATATAATAGTAAAAGTTTTTCAAGCTTCTAGAAAACTCCAAGTGGCACAATATCATTGGCCAATCTTTCCATCATCCACCAATCACAATCATCAATTTGAAATTCAATTAGTAACTTTTAAAATTTATAGGGGTTGATTTTATACAATAAATTAGTTAAAAATGAAAACGCATTGAAGCACAAATAATTGTCTTACAAAAAGAGCAAAAGCGAAATGAAAAAAACTTTAAGAATTAAGAAAAAAAATCTAATGTACAAAAGAAAATCAATATCAATATAAAAACATACGAAAAAAATAAATGCAAATAAAAATCGAAAATTAAAATCTAATAATTAGAAAGTAAAAGAAACATTCACAAACATAAAAAGAAATATAAAAAATTAAGAAATAAAATTAAAATAAAGACGAAAAATTTATAAAATAAAAGTAAAATTTTTATGGCCCAGTAATACCAATTTTTATGGCCCAGTGTAAAAACAGATGAAATAGGCCGGAGGTGCGGATCTGACCGTTGGATGACTTAGTTTCCAAGCTTGCAATAAACGGTAGAAAACCCTTCTTATATATACCCCTCAATCCCTAGCTTTCTTCAATCTCTCTCTCTCTCGCGCGCACACACACACACACGGTCCTCTCCGATCATTTCCTCTCTTCTCTCTCTCTCTAGATTCTTACAAAATAATCGGCGCCTGGGAAAATCCCTCCCTCGTAACAACGTTGACGGCGACTTCCAGCCCGAGATGTTGAGGATATTGTCTCAGAGAGAGAGAGGTCTCTTCCGATAAAGCCAAAGCTCGAGTAACTTCTCATCTATATCTCCTCAGTTTATTTATTTTTTCTCCGATTGAAGTTAAAATTAAGAAGAAATAAGAGCCGCTTAGTTGTCACACTTGATTCTTTTAGTTATATTTTTTTGTGTGTGAATTTTGAACTAAACCAAAAAGGTTAACCTGAGAAAGAACACGTAAGATGATGTCGGTGGTTTGATTTTTTTTATTTTTTTTTTGGCTGATCATTTGAATTAGGGTTTATTTTGAATTAGGGTTTGTTTTGATTTCTGAAATTACTTTGAATTGGGTTTTATTTTGATACTTTGAATTAGGGTTCTCTTCTTAGCTATCACATTCTGTGGCGAGTTCTCTTTTTAGCTATCACATCCTGGTCCACACGCCTGTTTCAATTTCAGGAATATACCTTTTTCCATATTCATCTAATATTCAAATGATTTGGTTAGGCATGATGCTTCTGTACATGGGAAAGGTGGAAATGAGCTTGAGTGAGAACAATGGGGGTCAATCTAATCCCGAGGAAGAGGTGGTTCGCTGCATCTTGACGTTTCATTCACTTCTTGATTGTTCCCGGAGATTTCTCCTAATGTATTTTGACAGGTTTGAAAGTATTTTCTGATTATTTTTTCACCACACATTTAGTTTTTATTCAGGGTTACAACTAAATTTTTCAAGGAGGGCAAATGATGGGAGTGCGGTAGTATTAATATCGGATCAAATATCAGTCACGTCTTTGATTAGTTTCTTTTGTGATATTAATATGGGATCAAAAATTAGTCACATCTTTGCTTGCTTAGTTGGTGGGTCTACAACAATCGTTAGTTCTTTAAGGTATAACTGTAAAACAGTGAAGGAAATGTTCAAATTTGGGCACCCTTCTCTTGTCTGGTAAGTATCCCATTAATTATTTAAGGAGTTTGTGATACCACTGAATTAAGTTTTTATGAAGTAGTAAGTAAACCATTTAATATGAATGTCAGGTAACTTCTACTCGTTCTGCCTGCACAGAGCTAGCTTCTTCTCTCTGTTCCTAAATTACATTTTAATCATGTCTGTTTTTGAATTCATTTATGGGAAGTTTTTGCTTCTGTTTTTGGATGTTCTTGCAGAAAACTAGAGAGAAGACCTCTGTTTTTGGATAACTACCAATGATATGGGAAGTTTTTGCTTCTGGTCCACATGTACTTGTCATACCATACAAAGTTCTAGGGAGATATTGCTACCAAGGTATTTATTTGATTTGGGAATGACATCTGCGTCATTTAATGCCATGTTTTTCTCCATAGTCTTTCACAGGTAATATGCGTGTTATGTTTATCCACTTCTAATTTCCTTTCAGATCCTTCAGTAGAAAAACTATGGAACTAGTTATAGCCTGTCAAAGAAGTTGCAATTGTTGATCTAACTTTATTTTCTATCACTCAACATTGAAGACCAAAGGTACCGAGTTTTGATTTGCTTGCATAGCCGTCGATTATGTTTCTTTATTCGGTGCTCATCTACGCAGCTATCCTGGTTGCTTGTTTTGATTTCGGTACAATTCAACTTTCATGGGTTTCATGTTCACTCATATCAATGTTTTTGAATCTTTTTGTGGAATTTCCTGTGCTTATTTGTATACTGCTTATACCATGTTAAAAGTGCACTGCAACTATTTCTTCATTTAGAAACGCGGCACTTATTATGTGATAGACAAAAAAATAAAGTGATACACTTATATTGGGATGGAGGGAGTAAAAACGTAAGCTTTCTTGTTGACCAATATTTAATTTTCTTCGACTCATGTTTTACCAAATACTAGTAGTAAATTGCTGCTTAACTTGCCAAGAAGCCTAGAACTTGGTGGCAAGTTTTGCTTTACTAGTATCCTTCTTCTTGTTGGTGTCTCCAGAAGACCGTATTATCTTTAAAATCCTAGATAATCATCTTCTAATTTCCATCAACAATAATGAGAAGAATCATTAAGCAATTTCTCGGGATTTTACTTTACAAGTTTTTAACAATGTAGACCTAACTCTTATAAAATTTAATTCATTACTGATAAGTTGCAGGATTTTCCTTCAAGATTTGAACAACGTAGACCTAACTCTAATAAAATTTACCCAGCATTGAAAGGTGACAACTTTTGGTTTTACTTGACGTACCCCGGCACATTAAGTATTGTTCATTTTGGAGATAACCAATCATTCTGAACCTCTTTTGTTGTAATAAGATCAATGAAAATTTTACTCTTTCTGTTTGCATGCAAGTAACAAAGAGAGACAGAACTGGTGAAACTTGAAGCAATTGATTGTAGAATACCTTTGGATGAAGCAGCTTTGGATATTGTATATCGTTAGCACCTCACTAATGGCAGATCTAGCTGAAGCCTGGTGCAAAACAAAATGCTTGAGTTGCTCTTCCAATGGACACATTTATGTGCCATGTTAGAAAGGAGCCGATTGGTGTTATTGGATTAATTAGTCCTTGGTACATTTTACTTTTTCTACTGATGACCAAAACCTCTCTTTCTCTCTCTCCCATGCCCTTCTAAGTTCACTGTTTCGCTTCATTTTATCAAAATTTGATTTCTTCTGTCTTTGTCTTTATGTTGGAGCAGCTACTTCTACTCAGCACTCAGTAGTATAACAGGGAAAGTTGCTCCTGCCTTGGCTGCTAAGCCATCCGAATTGGCATCTTTTTACGTCCTGACTAATCAATATCTACTTATTGCATGCCTAATAACAACTATTTTTCAATATACCTAATGCCAACACATGCCTTGGGTTGGGTGAAGTGTGTAGAGGTCGTCTACCTTCTCGGGTACTTAATATTCTAACTGGATTTGGTCCAGAAGCGTGGTGCTACATTGGTGTCACATCCCCATGTTGACAAACTTCCTATCTCTTATCATTTTCAATTAGCAATTTGTACTTCTACTTGTCTTGTAGTTCTCTGACATGCGCTAGGCTTCCTAATATGTGGCCAATATGATTTTTAATTGCTTGGCAGATTACATTTAACAGTTCGTTTGTGTGTATATATGGATAAATAATGCTGAATAAAAACCCTGGATGTGCGCATATAACTGCTAATGGAATGTTAATCGTATGATATCAAAGTAAATGCCAAGAATACTGCATTTCTCCTACCATCCTCATGCTATGCTTTTCTTGGCAGCCAGTTACAATGGAGCTCGGTGGAAAGATTCTCGAGATGTTGGGAGTGCGGTAATAGAGCAACTTCTTGAGGTATTACGCAAGGATTAAGTAAGTACTTGCAGTGCTACAATGACATGGTAGGTTCTGTTTCTAGCACGTTTCTTTTTTATTTGCTCATGTGAATACACATTGTTTCAGGAGGAACATAAACACGGATGATAAGTGTGGAACCTTGACCAATGCACAATGTGGATTAGCGAGCTTGTAGCACTTGTCCCTTGTCGCCTAGTTTGAATTCAATATTGTCTCTTATTTGAGCTCATTTTTTTGCCACTCTCCTTAATTTGTATGTTTGGTCAAACCACACCTCTTCCATTGGGACCATTGAGTATAATGGATTGTAAGAATTATTTTGTTTACAATTATTTCAATCGTACAACAGTTAATGAAGGAAATGTTCTGTATTTGTCCCCCTTCTCTTGTCTGGTGAACGAATAAAGAATTTAACGGAAAATGTATATAGTCAGTCAACATTAGGATAATCTGCGTTACTTATTCTAAATAGGAAACTAGGGATAAAATTCATGAATTTATGAAAAATAGAGTATGATGTTTTTCAATTAGATTTTATGATACCTCTGAACACAGTCGCTATGATTTAGCAAGTATTCCATTTAATATGAATGTCAGATACTTATTCCTAATAGGAAACTAGGGAAAAGAAGCTGGCCAAAGCTTGCTTCTTCTATCTGTTGCTAAATTATTTTTCAATCCCATATGGGATTTACCGAAGGATGTTCCGAGCTTCCAGTCCAAGTATGGATGTATTGTCCGCCGAAACAAGCTTACTGTGGTGAGTTCTCTTTTTAGCTATCACATCTTTGACCACACATGTGTTTCAATTTGTCATGATTTTTTTTTTAATATTCATCTAATATTTAAATGCTTTGGTGAGACGTGGTGTTTTTATACACGACAAAGGTGAAAACAAGCTTGAGTGAGAAAAGTGGTTGTCAATCGAATCACAAAGAGGTGTTTTACTGCATCCTGAACGCTTCATTCACTTCTATAGTTTCCTTGGGGATTTTCCTGATGAACTTAGAGACGGAACCAAAAAAAGTTTTGTTCATATCTTCTCTCATGACAACAGTTCGACATAGATAAGTAGTCCTTTGTTTTTTTACTTGTCTGAGTAATTTGTAATTATTGATATGCTTTCTGGAAATTGTTAATTACGCCGTCATGTATAGCTTCTGCCTGTGCTTTTCAGGGATGAGGGAAACATTTACCGCAAGCTGATTGAGTATATTCACACATACTCGTTAAAGGATGGTCCGAATTTGGGAATTCGATCTGCGCAGCAGGTACTTTTTCGCAGTTTGATAACTACCACGGTCAGTTTGTAAAGGTTGTATAATCATGCGGTAATTTGACAAGTTTGACTTCACTCTTATTTTAATGTATTTTCTAATTATTTTACAGGACCTATTCATTATTTATTCAAGGTTACAACTAAATTTGTTAAGGGGTGCTGGTGATGGGAGTGCGGTAATAGAGCAGCTTCATGAGCTATTACACAAGGAGCTGATCAAGTAAGTACATGCAGTACCACATCGACTTGCAGTTGATATACTCTCTGGAAATTGTCAAGCACGCGGTCATGTATAACTTCTCCCTGTATTTTCCAGTGATGAGGGAAACATTTGCAGCAAACTGAACGAGTTCATCAACACATACTAGTTAAAGGATGGTCCAGTTTTTGATTGTCAATTGTTAATTATACATGATGCTGTAAAGGAGTTCCATTTTCACTGTTGAATTACTACCCATGATAGGTTTTCAAAGGTTGCTTAATCATGTGATAATTTGACAGGTTTCACTCTTTTATGATTTTAAAGTATTTTCTAATT
Source organism: Adenophora triphylla var. japonica (assembly GCA_022495995.1). Taxonomy (NCBI): domain Eukaryota; kingdom Viridiplantae; phylum Streptophyta; class Magnoliopsida; order Asterales; family Campanulaceae; genus Adenophora; species Adenophora triphylla. The sequence goes on from JAFEMH010003132.1 coordinate 220,686, forward strand.
ATTTTACAGGACCTATTCATTATTTATTCAAGGTTACAACTAAATTTGTTAAGGGGTGCTGGTGATGGGAGTGCGGTAATAGAGCAGCTTCATGAGCTATTACGCAAGGAAATGATCAAGTAAGTACATGCAGTACCACATCGACTTGCAGTTGATATACTCTCTGGAAATTGTCAAGCACGCGGTCATGTATAACTTCTCCCTGTATTTTCCAGTGATGAAGGAAACATTTGCAGCAAACTGAACGAGTTCATAAACACATACTAGTTAAAGGATGGTCCAGTTTTTGATTGTCAATTGTTAATTATACATGATGCTGTAAAGGAGTTCCATTTTCACTGTTGAATTACTACCCATGATAGGTTTTCAAAGGTTGCTTAATCATGTGATAATTTGACGGGTTTCACTCTTTTATGATTTTAAAGTATTTTCTAATTATTTTACAGGACCTATTCATTATTTATTCAAGGTTACAACTAAATTTGTTAAGGGGTGCTGGTGATGGGAGTGCGGTAATTGAGCAGCTTCATGAGCTATTACGCAAGGAGCTGATCAAGTAAGTACATGCAGTACCACATCGACTTGGTAGGTTCTGTGTCTAACACACTTCTATTTTATTTGCTTGAAGTGGCCTATAGATGCTCCTGTGAGTGAACATTGTTTTCAATATCTTGTAACCCTTGTCCCTTGTCACCTTGTTCAAATTCAAAATTATCTCTTATTTGAGTTCATTACACGCATTTGATTACTTTCTTTTAAGGTGTAACTGTACAACAATGAAGGAAATGTTCAAAACTGGGAACCTTTCTCTTGTCTGGTAAGTTTCCCATTAGTTCTTTATGGGGTTTATGATGCCACTGAATTAAGTTTCTAGGACGTAGCAAGTATCCCTTTTAATTTAAATCTCAGATAACTAATATTCATTCTGCGTGCAGGCCAGAGCTAGTTTCTTTTTTCTGCTGCTAAATTACTTTTCAATCACTTATGGGATGTCCTGAAGGGTGTTCCAAGATTTCAGTCCGAGTATGAAATATTTTTCGAAACCTTTTTGCCGTTAGCCAATGCCATTTTCACATGATGGAACAATTGTACTGTGGTGAGTTCTCTTTTTAGCTATCACATCCTGGACCACACATAGTTCTACATGATGTTGTGCAACAATTCCTTTTTCGCTATTTGATAACTACCCATGATCGGTGTCTAAAGGTTGCTTAATCATGCGATAATCTGACAGGTTTGACTTCTTTTATGGAAAGTATTTTCTAATCATTTTACAAAAACATTTATTTTGTACTCAAGGTTACGACTAAAAATATTGAGGGTTAATAGAGCAGCTTCTTGAGGTATTATGCGAGGAGCTAGATCAAGCAAGTATTTGCAGTATCAAAGCGACTTGGTAGGATCTGTTTCTAGCATGCTTCTTTTTTATTTGTGTGTCCTATAGATTCTAGTATGAATGCACATTGTTTTCAGGAGCATCATAAACACGGATTGTAAGTATGGAATCTTAACCATGGCACAATGCTGATCGGCTGAAAAATGGGCTTTTCTTATTACATTGGTTTCTCAAACTATATCATCTGAGGCATATGCAAGTAAGCAAAGGTGTTCGAAGTTAGTTTTTGCCAAGGCTGTTCGAATTGTTGAACAACATGCAAAGATGGGAAGTTTTTAGGTGAGTGTTTAATGACCACGATGTTAAGTTGATTGGCAACTTGGCCTCGAGCCAGCCACATCTTTGAATTAGTAGTATTTGAGTCTTTGAGTATGTTTTGTGCTATTTTACATCACCTTCACGCATTTGATCACTTTCATTTGTGATATTAGTATAGGATCAAATGTCGGTCACATCTTTTCTTGCTTAGTCGGTGGGTCTACAACAATAGTTAATTCTTAAGGTGTAACTGTACAACAGTAAACAAACTGAAATGTTCAAAATGGGGCACCCTTCTCCTGTCTGGTAAAGGATTTAGCAATCAACAGAACATATTTATGTTCATACAACATTATGAACATATTTATTTTCAATCCTATATGAGATGCCATAAAAGGATGTTCCAAGATTTTAGTCTGAGTGTGGAAGTATCCTTTGACAACATTAAGTTGTTAGACAATACCATTTTCACATGAGGAAACAGGTGTACAGTGGTGGGGTCTCTTTAGCTAGCACATCTTGGACCAAGCATGTACTCAAATTTGCAGGAATATAATTTTCTCCATATTCATCTAATATCTAAATGATGTGAGGTTTGGCGCTTCTATACATGGGAAGGTGGAAGCGAGCTTGGGTGAGAACGGTGGTGCTCAATCGAATCCCAATGAGGTGTTCGCTGCATCTTGATGCTTTATTCACTTCATAATAATTCCACAAGAGACTACATGACCGGATCAATTCGATCGGGCACTCGTTTTCTTGTTGAACTTAGAAAACAAGGTAACCTATAGGCCTCTCTCTACAAAATAAAAAATTAATTAAACTGTATAAAGCCCTCTCTCTCTCCCCTGTTTATGTAGTCCTTGCTCCTCTGGTAGAGAACTGAGAGAACAACAATACACAATCCCCGTCTTGATTGGATCCAACAACGACCTAAACCGTTTTGTTCAGTACCCATCTCTGTAAGATGTTCGCATTCTTTCTTTTTTACTTTATTTTTGCAAGAACAAACTTCAATCTCTATCCATTAGCGGCCATAAACAAGATTTATCAGTCATGCTATAATAGCAAAGTTATAAAAATGCGAAATTCATAACAGAATATCTTGGTTTAGCACTGACGAGATGATGAATTCTTATAAAATCACTGTTTTGTTGAGAAATCTATTTGCATATTTGATTTTTGACGTTTTACTTTTTGGGTTTTGACAAAAATGGGTATTATCGGGACTATATTGAACCTTAATGTGTGTAGGTGTTTTGGGTTTGTTTCTTATGAGCGCCCCCGTGTGTATGGAAGAGCAGTATTAGTCTTTATGCTTCCTATTTTATTTTAATTTTCATACTTTATTTAACTGCTATATGATTGATGATATTTGAGGAGTATGATTATAGCTTTGCTTAAGAAAACTATTTGAAACTGTACCAAATGTTTGAAAAAGGGTTTATTTTGATTTATGAAATTACTTTGAATTGTTTTTTTTTTTTTTTTGAAACGTTTTGCTTGTGTGCTTGTGTTATAATTGTTTACGGTCAGCCAATTGTTTGTGTATATCTATATATATATGAAGTAGTACTCCTATCCCATATGTATTCCATTCCTTTTTATTGTACTCAAAGAGTAATTTTCTCTTCTTGACTGTATTTTATTTGTGTACAAGGTTTTGTTCGTATCTTCTCTCATGCGAGGTAAACATAGATAACTAGTCCTTTTTTTACTTGTTGTCAAAGTAGATTGTTTGATATACTCTCTGGAAACTGTTAGCGAAGGAATGAAATGTTTTAAGTATGTCACCCTTTCTTGTCTGGTGAAGGAATGAAGCATTAAACTAAAGATATATATGTTCAGTCAACGTTAGGATATGTTTTACTTATTCTGGACAAGAATCTAGGGTAAATTATCTTATTAATCTACGAGAAATGCTTAGTTAGTTTATTCTTCTTAGAGTTTGTGATACCACTGAACTATTATGAATGCGAAGTAACTTCTCTTTGTTTTAATTGCAGGCCAGAGCTTGCTTCTTCTATGTTGCTAAATTAATTTTCAATCGCATATGGATGTCATGAACGGTGTTCCAAGCTTTCAGTCGAGTAAGAAATATTTTTGACACCCTTTGGCTGTTAGACAATACCATTTTCGTGTGGGGAAATGGGTGTACTGTGGTGAGTTCTTTTTTCAGCTATCACATCCCGGACCACACGTGTCCCAATTCGTTAGGTAATATTCTTTCTTTGTATTTGACTTACTTCGTAAATGATTTGGGTTGTCAATCGTTAATTTTGCATGATTCTGTGCAGCAGTTCCCTTTTTCTGTTGGATTACTAATGATGATAGGTGTCCAAGGGTTACTTGATCATGCAATAAATTGAAAGGTTTGACTTATTCTATGGTTTTAAAGTATATTTTTAATTATTTCACATGACACATTTATTTTGTTTTCAAGGTTACAACTAAAAATATATGGGGTGTTGATGTTGGGAGGGCGGTAATAGAGCAGCTTCTTGAGGTATTACGCAAGGAGCTGATTAAGTACTTTCAGTGCCACAAGGACTTGGTAGGTTCTGTTTCTAGCACGCTTCTTTTTTATTTTCTTGAAGTGGCCTATAGATGATCCTGTCCACAAGGACTTGGTAGGTTCTGTTTCTAGCACGCTTCTTTTTTATTTTCTTGAAGTGGCCTATAGATGATCCTGTGAATGCACATTGTTTTCAGGAGCAACATAAACACGGGTGATAAGTGTGGAACCTTGACCAATGCACAATGTGGATTGGCAGAGCTTGTAGCACTTGCTTATCTCCTAGTTTGAATTCAAAATTGTCTCTTATTTGAGTTCATTTTGTTGCCACTCTCCTTAATTTGTGTGTTTGGTCAAACAACACCTCTTCAATTGTGGATTGTTAGAGCTTGTAGTAAACGGTAGAAAACCCTTCTTATATATACCCCTCAATCCCTAGCTTTCTTCATTCTCTCTCTCTCTCGCACGCGCACACATACACACACTCCACTCCGATCATTTCCTCTCTTCTCTCTCTCTAGATTCTTACAAAATAATCGGCGCCTGGGAAAATCCCTCTCTCGTAACAACGTTGACGGCCACTTCCAGCCCGAGATGTTGAGGATATTGTCTCAGAGAGAGAGGTCTCTTCCGATAAAGCCAAAGCTCGAGTAACTTCTCATCTATATCTCCTCAGTTTATTTATTTTTTCTCCGATTGAAGTTAAAATTAAGAAGAAATAAGAGCCGCTTAGTTGTCACACTTGATTCTTTTAGTTATATTTTTTTGTGTGTGAATTTTGAACTAAACCAAAAAGGTTAACCTGAGAAAGAACACGTAAGATGATGTCGGTGGTTTGATTTTTTTTTTTTTTTTGGCTGATCATTTGAGTTAGGGTTTATTTTGAATTAGGGTTTGTTTTGATTTCTGAAATTACTTTGAATTGGGTTTTATTTTGATACTTTGAATTAGGGTTCTCTTCTTAGCTATCACATTCTGTGGCGAGTTCTCTTTTTAGCTATCACATCCTGGTCCACACGCCTGTTTCAATTTCAGGAATATACCTTTTTCCATATTCATCTAATATTCAAATGATTTGGTTAGGCATGATGCTTCTGTACATGGGAAAGGTGGAAATGAGCTTGAGTGAGAACAATGGGGGTCAATCTAATCCCGAGGAAGAGGTGGTTCGCTGCATCTTGACGTTTCATTCACTTCTTGATTGTTCCCGGAGATTTCTCCTAATGTAATTTGACAGGTTTGAAAGTTTTTTCTGATTATTTTTTCACCACACATTTAGTTTTTATTCAGGGTTACAACTAAATTTTTTAAGGAGGGCAAATGATGGGAGTGCGGTAGTATTAATATCGGATCAAATATCAGTCCCGTCTTTGATTTGTTTCTTTTGTGATATTAATATGGGATCAAAAATCAGTCACATCTTTGCTTGCTTAGTTGGTGGGTCTACAACAATCGTTAGTTCTTTAAGGTGTAACTGTAAAACAGTGAGGGAAATGTTCAAATTTGGGCACCCTTCTCTTGTCTGGTAAGTATCCCATTAATTATTTAAGGAGTTTGTGATACCACTGAATTAAGTTTTTATGAAGTAGTAAGTAAACCATTTAATATGAATGTCAGGTAACTTCTACTCGTTCTGCCTGCACAGAGCTAGCTTCTTCTCTCTGTTCCTAAATTACATTTTAATCATGTCTGTTTTTGAATTCATTTATGGGAAGTTTTTGCTTCTGTTTTTGGATGTTCTTGCAGAAAACTAGAGAAAAGACCTCTGTTTTTGGATAACTACCAATGATATGGGAAGTTTTTGCTTCTGGTCCGTCCACATGTACTTGTCATACCATACAAAGTTCTAGCGAGATATTGCTGCCAAGGTATTTATTTGATTTGGGAATGACATCTGCATCATTTAATGCCATGTTTTTCTCCATAGTCTTTCACAGGTAATATGCGTGTTATGTTTATCCACTTCTAATTTCCTTTCAGATCCTTCAGTAGAAAAACTATGGAACTAGTTATAGCCTGTCAAAGAAGTTGCAATTGTTGATCTAACTTTATTTTCTATCACTCAACATTGAAGGCAAAAGGTACCGAGTTTTGATTTGCTTGCATAGCCGTCGATTATGTTTCTTTATACGGTGCTCATCTACACAGCTATCCTGGTTGCTTGTTTTGATTTCGGTACAATTCAACTTTCATGGGTTTCATGTTCACTCATATCAATGTTTTTGAATCTTTTTGCGGAATTTTCTGTGCTTATTTGTATACTGCTTATACCATGTTAAAAGTGCACTGCAACTATTTCTTCATTTAGAAACGCGGCACTTATTATGTGATAGACAAAAAAGTAAAGTACACACTTATATTGGGATGGAGGGAGTAAAAACGTAAGCTTTCTTGTTGACCATTATTTAATTTTCTTAGACTCATGTTTTACCAAATACTAGTAGTAAATTGCTGCTTAACTTGCCAAGAAGCCTAGAACTTGGTGGCAAGTTTTGCTTTACTAGTATCCTTCTTCTTGTTGGTGTCTCCAGAAAACCGTACTATCTTTAAAATCCTAGATAATCATCTTCTAATTTCCATCAACAATAATGAGAAGAATCATTAAGCAATTTCTCGGGATTTTACTTTATAAGTATTTAATAATGTAGACCTAACTCTTATAAAATTTAATTCATTACTGATAAGTTGCAGGATTTTCCTTCAAGATTTGAACAACGTAGACCTAACTCTAATAAAATTTACCCAGCATTGAAAGATGACAACTTTTGGTTTTACTTGACGCATTCCCGGCACATTGAATATTGTTCATTTTGGAGATAACCAATGATTCTGAACCTCTTTTGTTGTAATAAGATCAATGAAAATTTTACTCTTTTTGTTTGCATGCAAGTAACAAAGAGAGACAGAACTGGTGAAACTTGAAGCAATTGATTGTAGAATACCTTTGGATGAAGCAGCTTTGGATATTGTATATCGTTAGCACCTCACTAATGGCAGATCTAGCTGAAGCCTGGTGCAAAACAAAATGCTTGAGTTGCTCTTCCAATGGACACATTTATGTGCCATGTTAGAAAGGAGCCGATTGGTGTTATTGGATTAATTAGTCCTTGGTACATTTTACTTTTTCTACTGATGACCAAAACCTCTCTTTCTCTCTCTCCCTGTGTCTCTCTCTCCCCTGCCCTTCTAAGTTCACTGTTTCGCTTCATTTTATCAAAATTTGATTTCTTCTGTCTTTGTCTTTATGTTGGAGCAGCTACTTCTACTCAGCACTCAGTAGTATAACAGGGAAAGTTGCTCCTGCCTTGGCTGCTAAGCCATCCGAATTGGCATCTTTTTACGTCCTGACTAATCAATATCTACTTATTGCATTCCTAATAACAACTATTTTTCAATATACCTAATGCCAGCACATGCCTTGGGTTGGGTGAAGTGTGTAGAGGTCGTCTACCTTCTCGGGTACTTAATATTCTAACTGGATTTGGTCCAGAAGCGTGGTGCTACATTGGTGTCACATCCCCATGTTGACAAACTTCCTATCTCTTATCATTTTCAATTAGCAATTTGTACTTCTGCTTGTCTTGTAGTTCTCTGACATGCGCTAGGCTTCCTAATATGTGGCCAATATGATTTTTAATTGCTTGGCAGATTACATTTAACAGTTCGTTTGTGTGTATATATGGATAAATAATGCTGAATAAAAACCCTGGATGTGCGCATATAACTGCTAATGGAATGTTAATCGTATGATATCAAAGTAAATGCCAAGAATACTGCATTTCTCCTACTATCCTCATGCTATGCTTTTCTTGGCAGCCAGTTACAATGGAGCTCGGTGGAAAGATTCTCGAGATGTTGGGAGTGCGGTAATAGAGCAACTTCTTGAGGTATTACGCAAGGATTAAGTAAGTACTTGCAGTGCTACAATGACATGGTAGGTTCTGTTTCTAGCACGTTTCTTTTTTATTTGCTCATGTGAATACACATTGTTTCAGGAGGAACATAAACACGGATGATAAGTGTGGAACCTTGACCAATGCACAATGTGGATTAGCGAGCTTGTAGCACTTGTCCCTTGTCGCCTAGTTTGAATTCAATATTGTCTCTTATTTGAGCTCATTTTTTTTGCCACTCTCCTTAATTTGTATGTTTGGTCAAACCACACCTCTTCCATTGGGACCATTGAGTATAATGGATTGTAAGAATTATTTTGTTTACAATTATTTCAATCGTACAACAGTTAATGAAGGAAATGTTCTGTATTTGGCGCCCTTCTCCTGTCTGGTGAACGAATAAAGAATTTAACGGAAAATGTATATAGTCAGTCAACATTAGGATAATCTGCGTTACTTATTCTAAATAGGAAACTAGGGATAAAATTCATGAATTTATGAAAAATAGAGTATGATGTTTTTCAATTAGATTTTATGATACCACTGAACACAGTCGCTATGATTTAGCAAGTATTCCATTTAATATGAATGTCAGATACTTATTCCTAATAGGAAACTAGGGAAAAGAAGCTGGCCAAAGCTTGCTTCTTCTATCTGTTGCTAAATTATTTTTCAATCACATATGGGATGTACCGAAGGATGTTCCGAGCTTCCAGTCCAAGTATGGATGTATTGTCCGCCGAAACAAGCTTAATGTGGTGAGTTCTCTTTTTAGCTATCACATCTTTGACCACACATTTGTTTCAATTTGTCATGATTTTTTTTTAAATATTCATCTAATATTTAAATGCTTTGGTGAGACGTGGTGTTTTTATACACGACAAAGGTGAAAACAAGCTTGAGTGAGAAAAGTGGTAGTCAATCGAATCACAAAGAGGTATTTTACTGCATCCTGAACGCTTCATTCACTTCTATAGTTTCCTTGGGGATTTTCCTGATGAACTTAGAGACGGAACCATAAAAAGTTTTGTTCATATCTTCTCTCATGACAACAGTTCGACATAGATAAGTAGTCCTTTGTTTTTTTACTTGTCAGAGTAATTTGTAATTATTGATACGCTTTCTGGAAATTGTTAATTACGCCGTCATGTATAACTTCTGCCTGTGCTTTCCAGGGATGAGGGAAACATTTACCGCAAGCTGATTGAGTGTATTCACACATACTCGTTAAAGGATGGTCCGAATTTGGGAATTCAATCTGCGCAGCAGTTACTTTTTCGCAGTTTGATAACTACCACGGTCAGTTTGTAAAGGTTGTATAATCAAGCGGTAATTTGACAAGTTTGATTTCACTCTTATTTTAAAGTATTTTCCAAATATTTTACAGGATGCCTTTGTTTGTATTCAAGGTTACAGCTAAAATTATTAAGGGATGCTGATGATGGGAGTGCTATAATAGAGCTGCTTCTTGACGTCATATGCAAGGAGCTTGACAAAATATGTACTTGTAGTACCACTGCGACTTGGTATGTGTGGAACACACAATGTAAGTCATTGGTCCATTTCATGCACGTTGCAATCTTCATTTTTGCTTGTCAAGTAGTTTTTAACATGCGCTAGGCTTTCTTCCAGTTATTGTATATATACTCACACATGCAGAGAGGAATAGAGAGCTGAACGAAACAACCTATATATGCGTGTCTATAGCTGATGAGAAGTCTGCTGAAGGAAGTATGGCGATCCAGATACCTTCAGAACAGCTATTCATCGACGGCAAGTGGAGAGAATGTATCCAGAAGAAACGTATTCCTGTCATCAATCCTGCCACCAAACAAATCATTGGTACCCAACATCTTCTCGATCTCAATTAAATAACCATATATGATATTTTACACACACACACACATATATATATGTAGTCATTTTTCTACTAAATCCCTTTACTTCAATTCGACTTCATTACGCCCTCCATCTCATCGTAAATTCGCAGCTGACTTGTCAATTTTTTTAAAATGTTTTTATGGAATGTGCTTTGCTTGAATTAGTAGTATTTGAATTCTTTGATTGGTTACTTGGCCTCGAGCCAGCCACATTTTTGACTTAGTAGTATTTGAATTCTTTGAGTATGTTTCGTGCCGGTTTACATCACCTTCACGCATTTAATGAATTTCTTTTGTGATACCAATATAGGATCAAATGTCAGTTACATCTTTTTGTTTGCTTTGTTGATAGGTCTACAACAGTTATTAATTCTTAAGGTGTAAATGTACAACACTTAAGGAAATGTTCAAAATTGGGCATCCTTCTCGTGTCTCGTAAAGGAATCAAGCAATTACCAGAATATATTTATGTTGGTTTTTATTTGTGTTTGTGATACAACTGAATTAAGTTTCTATGACTTGGTAAGTATCCCATTTAATATGAATGTCAGGTAACTTCTATTATTGCCTGCAGCAGGCCAAAGCTAACTTTTTCTATCTGTTGCTATGTCACTTTTCAATCACATATGGGATGTTCTGAAGATGTTCCAAGCTTTCAGTCCGTGTATGAAATATTCTTCGAGACCTTTTAGATGTTAGACAATACCATTTTCATATGAGGGACCGGTTGTACTGTGGTGAGTTCTATTTTTAGCTATCACATCCTGGACTAGACATGTGTTTCAGTTTTTCATTTTTTTACATATTCATGTAATATTTAAATGATTTGGTGAGCATAGTGCTTCTATACATAGGAAAGGTGGAAAAATGCTAGAGTGAGAACAATGGTGGTCAATCAATTCCCAAGGAAGAGGTGTTTAGCTGCATCTCGGCGCTTCATTCACTTCTTTATTGTTCCCTTGGATATTTTACCATGAAATTAGAGAATAAAGCATAAAAGGTTTTGTTCATATGTTCTCTCATGCTACGTAAACATAGATAAGTAATCCTTTGGTTTTTTACTTGTTAATGTAACTTGCAGTTGATATACTCTCTGGAAATTGTCAAGCACGCGGTCATGTATAACTTCTCCCTGTATTTTCCAGTGATGAGGGAAACATTTGCAGCAAACTGAACGAGTTCATCAACACTTACTAGTTAAAGGATGGCCCAGTTTTTGATTGTCAATTGTTAATTATACATGATGCTGTAAAGGAGTTCCATTTTCACTGTTGAATTACTACCCATGATAGGTTTTCGAAGGTTGCTTAATCATGTGATAATTTGACAGGTTTCACTCTTGATTTTAAAGTATTTTTAATTATTTTACAGGACCTATTCATTATTTATTCAAGGTTACAACTAAATTTGTTAAGGGGTGCTGGTGATGGGAGTGCGGTAATAGAGCAGCTTCATGAGCTATTACGCAAGGAGCTGATCAAGTAAGTACATGCAGTACCACATCGACTTGCAGTTGATATACTCTCTGGAAATTGTCAAGCACGCGGTCATGTATAACTTCTCCCTGTATTTTCCAGTGATGAAGGAAACATTTGCAGCCAACTGAACGAGTTCATCAACACATACTAGTTAAAGGATGGTCCAGTTTTTGATTGTCAATTGTTAATTATACATGATGCTGTAAAGGAGTTCCATTTTCACTGTTGAATTACTACCCATGATAGGTTTTCAAAGGTTGCTTAATCATGTGATAATTTGACAGGTTTCACTCTTTTATGATTTTAAAGTATTTTCTAATTATTTTACAGGACCTATTCATTATTTATTCAAGGTTACAACTAAATTTGTTAAGGGGTGCTGGTGATGGGAGTGCGGTAATAGAGCAGCTTCATGAGCTATTACGCAAGGAGCTGATCAAGTATGTACATGCAGTACCACATCGACTTGGTAGGTTCTGTGTCTAACACACTTCTATTTTATTTGCTTGAAGTGGCCTATAGATGCTCCTGTGAGTGAACATTGTTTTCAATATCTTGTAACCCTTGTCCCTTGTCACCTAGTTCAAATTCAAAATTATCTCTTATTTGAGTTCATTACACGCATTTGATTACTTTCTTTTAAGGTGTAACTGTACAACAATGAAGGAAATGTTCAAAACTGGGAACCTTTCTCTTGTCTGGTAAGTTTCCCATTAGTTCTTTATGGGGTTTATGATGCCACTGAATTAAGTTTCTATGACGTAGCAAGTATCCCTTTTAATTTGAATCTCAGATAACTAATATTCATTCTGCGTGCAGGCCAGAGCTAGTTTCTTCTTTCTGCTGCTAAATTACTTTTCAATCACATATGTGGGATGTCCTGAAGGGTGTTCCAAGATTTCAGTCCGAGTATGAAATATTTTTCGAAACCTTTTTGCCGTTAGCCAATGCCATTTTCACATGATGGAACAATTGTACTGTGGTGAGTTCTCTTTTTAGCTATCACATCCTGGACCACACATAGTTATACATGATGTTGTGCAACAATTCCTTTTTCGCTATTTGATAACTACCCATGATCGGTGTCTAAAGGTTGCTTAATCATGCGATAATCTGACAGGTTTGACTTCTTTTATGGAAAGTATTTTCTAATCATTTTACAAAAACATTTATTTTGTACTCAAAGGTTACGACTAAAAATATTGAGGGTTAATAGAGCAGCTTCTTGAGGTATTATGCGAGGAGCTAGATCAAGCAAGTATTTGCAGTACCAAAGCGACTTGGTAGGATCTGTTTCTAGCATGCTTCTTTTTTATTTGTGTGTCCTATAGATTCTAGTATGAATGCACATTGTTTTCAGGAGCAACATAAACACGCATTGTAAGTATGGAATCTTAACCATGGCACAATGCTGATTGGCTGAAAAATGGCCTTTTCTTATTACATTGGTTTCTCAAACTATATCATCTGAGGCATATGCAAGTAAGCAAAGGTTGTCGAAGTTAGTTTTTGCCAAGGCTGTTCGAATTGTTGAACAACATGCAAAGATGGAAAGTTTTTAGGTGAGTGTTTAATGACCACGGTGTTAAGTTGATTGGCAACTTGGCCTCGAGCCAGCCACATCTTTGAATTTGTAGTATTTGAGTTCTTTGAGTATGTTTTGTGCTATTTTACATCACCTTCACGCATTTGATCACTTTCATTTGTGATATTGGTATAGGATCAAATGTCGGTCACATCTTTACTTGCTTAGTCGGTGGGTCTACAACAATAGTTAATTCTTAAGGTGTAACTGCACAACAGTAAACAAACTGAATTGTTCAAAATGGGGCACCCTTCTCCTGTCTGGTAAAGGATTTAGCAATCAACAGAACATATTTATGTTCATACAACATTAAGATAATTTATTTTACTTATTCTGGACAAGAAGCTAAAAATATATATTCATGAAATCTTTGATTTATAGGTTGTTTATTTTTATTTAAAATTATGATGCTACTGAACAAAGTTGTTAGTATTTCTTTTGATATGAATGTCGGGTAATGTGATTTGTTTTGCTTGCAGGCGAGTGCTTTCTTCATATAACGGTTGCTAATTTTATTTTCAATCCTATATGAGATGCCATAAAAGGATGTTCCAAGATTTTAGTCTGAGTGTGGAAGTATCCTTTGACAACATTAAGTTGTTAGACAATACCATTTTCACATGAGGAAACAGGTGTACAGTGGTGGGGTCTCTTTAGCTAGCACATCTTGGACCAAGCATGTACTCAAATTTGCAAGAATATAATTTTCTCCATATTCATCTAATATCTAAATGATGTGAGGTTTGGCGCTTCTATACATGGGAAGGTGGAAGCGAGCTTGGGTGAGAACGGTGGTGCTCAATCGAATCCCAATGAGGTGTTCGCTGCATCTTGATGCTTTATTCACTTCATAATAATTCCACAAGAGACTACATGACCGGATCAATTCGATCGGGCACTCGTTTTCTTGTTGAACTTAGAAAACAAGGTAACCTATAGGCCTCTCTCTACAAAATAAAAAATTAATTAAACTGTATAAAGCCCTCTCTCTCCCCTGTTTATGTAGTCCTTGCTCCTCTGGTAGAGAACTGAGAGAACAACAATACACAATCCCCGTCTTGATTGGATCCAACAACGACCTAAACCGTTTTGTTCAGTACCCATCTCTGTAAGATTTTCGCATTCTTTCTTTTTTACTTTATTTTTGTAAGAACAAACTTCAATCTCTATCCATTAGCGGCCATAAACAAGATTTATCAGTCATGCTATAATAGCAAAGTTATAAAAATGCGAAATTCATAACAGAATTTCTTGGTTTAGCACTGACGAGATGATGAATTCTTATAAAATCACTGTTTTGTTGAGAAATCTATTTGCATATTTGATTTTTGACCTTTTACTTTTTGGGTTTTGAGAAAAATGGGTATTATCGGGACTATATTGAACCTTAAATGTGTGTAGGTGTTTAGGGTTTGTTTCTTATGAGCGCCCCCGTGTGTATGGAAGAGCAGTATTAGTCTTTATGCTTCCTATTTTATTTTAATTTTCATACTTTCTTTAACTGCTAAATGATTGATATTTGAGGAGTATGATTATAGCTTTGCTTAAGAAAACTATTTGAAACTGTCTACCAAATGTTTGAAATAGGGTTTATTTTGATTTATGAAATTACTTTGAATTGTTTTTTTTTTTTTTGAAACGTTTTGCTTGTGTGCTTGTGTTATAATTGTTTACGGTCAGCCAATTGTTTGTGTTTATCTATATATATATGAAGTAGTACTTCTATCCCATATGTATTCCATTCCTTTTTATTGTACTCAAAGAGTAATTTTCTCTTCATGACTGTATTTTTTGTGGAGTATAACTGTTTTTTATTGCATGCGTCCAATACATCAAACTATTGTTTTATCACCAAACTATTGTTTATTGCATGCGTCCAATACATCGAACTATTTTTTGTTGCATAGGTCACTCCGTCCAACTCCGTTTGATTTTTGGCATTAAATGAGGCATGTGACTTGCACATGTCTCTTTTTGAGTGGTAAAACCGGAAAATCTTGTGCCATTGCACACGAAATCACCCATCTTGACTAAACCCTAACTTCGATTGTGTCCCTGGAACCTCAATATGATTATCTCCCTTGGTAAATCTTATGCTGAAGCACTTAAGCAGACATTAATTTGCCTTGGATCATGGCAATTTCATCCCATAAAAATCTCTTATAATATGTACTCCCTCCGTCTCATAATAGCTTACTCATTTACTGTTGAGGACGGAAAATAAGGAATAATGTTATTAAAATATAAGTTGTGAGTGAGTAGAATGACTAGAGAGAATAGTAAATTTGAAAAGTGTTGTGAGTATGACAAGTGGGTCCCATGAATAAAGAAGTATTAAAAAGTTTCCTTTTTAGGAAAGTGGGACTTTAAAGTGGGACGCTCAAAATAGCAAAATGGGTAAGGTAATATGGGACGGAGGGAGTAATCTTTAATGTTCAAGGTTTGTTATAATAAACATCTTATCAGTGCTTTCAGGATGCACATTTTATATGCTAATGGTGTGCTCAATGCATTCAGGAAGTGCATTTTGTATGATAATCTTGTGCTCTCCTTCATTTGCAGTGTGACGAATTTTCCAATACTAATATTTACACTTAAGGGGGCTTTTGATTGTGTGGGCGACAAAATAAACCCTCTAACTTTCTTGCCGCCACCACCAACGTATAGGCTAACTTCTCGGCATTGAAGTATCATGATTCAATCTCGCTCAAAGCTTTGGAAACATAATAAACTGGCCTCTGGACTCCTCCATCTTCCCTCACCAGAACTGCAGCAACTGCATAATCAGAAGCTGCCAAATAGACAAATAACTCCTCCCCATCAACTGGACTGCATAATAATGGTGGCTTCCCTAAATAGGCTTTCATTTCTTCAAAGGCAACTCCACATTCCACATTCCTCATTCCACTCAAACTTTTTTCCGCCCTTCAGTACCTTGAAATAGGGCAAACACCTTTTTGCAGACCTAGAAATAAACCTCCCCAAGGCGATTATTCTGCCATTCAGCCGTTGGATCTCGCGAATAGACGTTGGGGGCCACATGTCCAACAAAGCTTGAATTTTCTCCGGGTTGGCCTCATTCGCTCGCATGTTCACCAAAAACCCCAGAAATTTATCCGCTGTCACACCAAATGTACACTTGCTAGAATTCAGCTTCATGGAGTTTCTTCTCAAATTCTCAAAAGTTTCGGCGAGATCCAACAAATGATTATTCTCCTTGGATTTGATCACAATATCATCAATATACGCTTCAATATTCCGCCCAATCTGTGACTTAAAGACCTCATTAACCATCCTCTGATATGTCGCCCCAGCGTTCTTCAAACCGAATGGCATCATGTTATAGCAAAAATTTTCCTTTGGGGTCCTGAAGGCAGTTTTCGCCTTGTCCTCCTCAGCCATCTTGATCTGATGATATCCCGAGTAAGCATCAATAAAGCTTGTGGCCAGCAATGGAATCCACCAACTTGTCAATTTTCGGCAAAGGATAACAATCCTTTGGGCACGCCATATTCAGATCAGTAAAATCAATGCACATTCTCCATTTCTTGTTTGACTTTAACACCATCACTGGACAAGCCAACCAGACAGGATATTGAATCTTCTCTATTATTCCCGCTTTCAACAGCTTCTCTACCTCCTCCAAAACTGCAATTTTCTTCTCAGGCGACAAATGCCTTACTTTCTGCTTAAATGGCTCTACATTAGGATCAGCATTCAAACAGTGCACAGCTACATTTTCATCAATCCCCCTCATATCTTCAGGCCTCCAAGCAAAAACATTCAAATTTTCCTTCAAAAATTCAATCAGGCATTCCAGCTCATCCCGCGACAACTGCTTACCAATCTTTATCTTCTGCTCAGGAAAATAACAATTAATTTCTACCTCCTCCAACTCTTCTCCCGTCTGAATTTCAGGCTCATCTCGCACTTGTAAGGTTTCAACCTCTATTCTCTTCCTCTTCTTTCCCTTAGCGACTATTGCCTTCCTGGGATCAGCAAAAACATTCCCAGTAGGCCGCCCTTGTGGATCCTCCACCTCAATAGTTTCGCAATCACCATCAGACTCATCCACAAACTCTCCAACATCCCCCTCAACAACTTCTTCAATCCTGGGCTCCTCCATCTGTATGAGTCTCACAACTCTTGCACAACTTAAATTATGGACCACCTCTACTATCTCCATTGCAAAATTATTCTCTCCGTCGTCATCATTCCGTACAGCCATATCAGGCTCAAATTCCCGCAACTCTACTACATCAACTTCCTTATTAGGAACATCGTCCTCAGGTTCTCGCCACGCAACTACTTCATTCATTGATTCCCGCAGAACAACCACATCAGATTCCCGCTCTTCCATCACCTCCATTTCCCGCATATCTCCAATTCCCACTGTCACCAACTCTGGAACTTCCCTGGCTACTGCAACTACCATAGCCGTGCTATTCCTCATATTATATGTCATAATCCAGTCGTCATAATCCAGTCATCATCATCTTTCTCCATTTCCACAATCTCAACCACGTTTATCTTCAATTGATTGGACACATGCTTGGTAGTCATAAAATTCGTATTTTCAACCTTTCCCTTCTGCATTTCCTTTTTCTTCCTCATCATAGTGATCACCTCGCTCTTCAAACATCCAATCCCATTAGGAGTTGGATATTTCACCCTTTGGTGGGGAATTGACAGGACCATTTCAAAGCTCAACATGAATGGAATTCCCACTATCGCATTGTAAGGGGAAACGAGATCAATCACCATGAACTCAACATTCTCGCTTCTCGCCAACCTCCCTTCGCCAATTTCCACATCCAACATAATCGTCCCCTTCACCTTGACAGCATGATTGGTAAACCCTTCCAAATAACCCTTGAATCACTCGCCTCAAGTTGTAACAATCATCAGTTCTGTGCCCCCTACCCTTATGATACTCACAATAACTGCTTTGGTCCATAGCTCCCTCAGATCCTGGCCTAATGTCATATGGCTCAGGTAAATTTACCCTCTTCAAAATCTCGCTAAGGGGAGTGTTCAATCTGCTATACTTAATGATTTTTCTAGTCTGATCATTCTGGCCACCATAATGGTTATACCCACGGCCTCCACCACGGTCTCCGCTACCTCCTGCCTGACTTCTGCCCCGATTGCCGCCAAATCTCCCCCTATCATCTCGTACTACCACCACCCTTTCCTTCACCACCTTCTTCGCCGCAGAACTTGCCGAATGAGTCCCCTTGACCTTCTCCTTCGCACCACCACAAAATTCCCTAACTCTCTCATACAATTTCCCCATAGTTTTTGGTAATCTCATACCCAAATCTTCCTTAAAGTGACCTGGCTGCAAACTGGTATTGTACAACATGATTATCTCGCCCTGGCTGATATCTGCAATTTGATTTGCCACTCCCATGAATCTGTTCGTGAAGCTTGCAACCCCCTCTCCCTCCTTTTGCTTGAGGCTGCACAACTCCGTCTTCTGCACTGGTTGCGACCCTGATGCACTGAATCTTGCCAGAAATTGCTCCCGGAAATCCTGATAACCCGATATCGACTCTTCGGGCTGCGCCAAAAACCACTCCAAAGCATGATCTGCCAAGGTGCTCACCAAGGCTCGACATAAAATTGCCTCATTTTCAGTCAACAGAGACATTGTCGCCCCAAACCCACCTACATGGGTTATCGCTCTAGCCTTTCCAGAGTATCTCGACAAATTTGGCATGTGGAAACTCGGATCCGGGGCGACAATCTTGATACTCTTAACAAATGGAGCCAAAAAAGATTTCTTCTCTTCAACCTTCTTCGTTCCCGCCTCTAATTCCTTTATCTTTTTGGCCATCTCTGCCATCTCACTCTTTAATTTCTCCTCTTCCTCCTTCTTCGCCTTTTCAACCTCAGCAGTCCTATCTAATTCTGCAACTTTCAATGCCTCAGTAACTTTCTTGACCTCTTCAGCTTTGGCCGCCTCAGCGTCTCTCCTTTCCTTTTCTTTCTCATACTCTCTATCCTTCCTCTCTTGTCGTCGGCGATCTCTATCGCGCGACGACCTTTCCTCTCGACGGGCCCCATCAGAATGCCTCGATCGGTGCGACCTTTCCTCCATATGGGTCCCATCACCTGAATACTTTGTGCGATTAGGCTGGTAATCCCTATCTGCCGTTGACCCCTCATCACTTTCATACTCATAGTAATACGACTCTTCACGCGAGTTTTTCGGCATTTAATAAATCTTCTTCCTTCTCCCCTCATCATGATCTCGATGCTTTCTCTTCATCACCATGCCCTCTGATCTTGCCTTGGTCACATCTCGCCCAGGCTCCCTGGCCTTATCCTTAGGAGGAGGCATGTTTCTCGCCCGCCTTGGCTCATTGGCAACACTAACACTAGCCTCTCGCTCCCGCTCACCAACAGGGGCCCTTGCCGCCTCACCGGCTAACAACTCCTGAGGAACACGAGAAGGCTCCATATTCAATTCCCTCAACTGCTGATTATTGGCGAGAACTCGCAGCAATATTTCATTATCTGTCCTCAATCTATCCGCCTTAGCTCTCACCTCTGCACCCTTTGATTTAGCGGGAATTTGCCCTTCGGCCACTGCCTTGGCCTTTTCACTTTTCGCTCTTTCATATCGCTCTCTAGCTCGCCTTATACTAGAGTCAGTTTGAGATGTATAGGCCTCCAAATCTCTGTCAGATCCCGCCCCAGCCCGAGCTTCCTTGGCATTGGGGGTTGCCAATGTCAGGTTTTGGGCCGCCTTGAAGGGGGTAGCTTTATCTTGCCCCGTCATAATAACTTGCAAACAAACAAATAAATATTCCTAACAAACACTTCAAGCCAAACAACACCTCTTACAAACAGGAACACTACTTCTGACAACTTTAGAAATACCCCTTCTGACAACAAATCACCTTTACACAGCCTACCACCACCAGAAAACTTCAACAATCAAAACAACTTTACAATACCAGAAAATAAGAACACTGGCAGCCACTAAACCGAGCTTCTGACAATGGTCACCTTCACACAAACTGTAAATCACTATCAAACTTCAAGACGAGCATTTTTACACCATCAACAGAGCTGCAACAACCACCACTGACAATCGAAGATTTTCTGTGCTCCATCAAAGAACAAGAACAGTACGCCACCTTCAAACTCTCCACCAAACAGCCACCAACAACCTCCAAACTCCACCAAAACCACCCAACGAAGAACGTTCAGTCCCGGCAACGGAACCAGCAGATGCTACACAGAAAAATGTGTTGCACAGGAGCTGAACCCACAACTACAATGGAGGATACTTCGGCTGGTCTTCTTGGAATGGCTATAGTCATTTAAAATCTATATATATATAAAAACAAAATAGTTTCTAAATGAAGAAAGACACAATTTTCCCTCCAAAATGTTGCTAAAAATAGAATTTTAAATATAAGTATTTCATTATGGTACATTTAATAAAAAATTAAAAGTAATAATGATAAGGAAATGAAAAGTTGCTTTAAAAGCCTTACCCTTTGGGATTTCATGTTATGTAAACTTTATTTGATTAAAAAAACGTACTATACCCAGAATATAAGAATGACAATCACTTAGTTCCACTATTAAAGAAGTTTTCATTCGGATTTTATTTGATGTTCTTTTTTAAGCAAATGAAAATTAAAAGTTTTATTGGTTACGTGATCCATTTGGGACAAATGAGTAGAAAACTAAGCATAAAAATATTCTTATCATAAATCTCAACAATTCCTAAAAAAAAAAATCAGAATGACACATAAATAAATAAAAAACATTTATTTGGATATTCGTGTAGTTTGTTATGTGTTCCACTATTTAAAAATAACTGAAATTTGATGTAATAATGACATTTTAAGGAAAAATTTTGAGATTGCTATTTAAAAATAACTGAAATTTGATGTAATAATAACATTTTAAGGAAAATTTTTGAGATTCCTATTTTAAGATAACTGAAATTTAATGTAATAATGATTTTTTTTAAGGAATGTCAAAACCTTGCTATAATGACTTTATAAAAAATTTCATGCTTATTTATTCAATTAGTCTCACATGTTATACTTAAAACAGTTATTTACTAATTATTTTATACCTCATTTTATCCCACTATTTACATTTAATAAAAATATTTCTCTCCTTATAAAAAAAATCAAAATATATTGGACGATACAATGAATAACTGACATAATAATAGAGCCTGCTAATTATGTTAACTAATAGATTAATTTGTTGTTGTTTTTTATTTTTACTATTACGACTTCAAATTAAAATGAATGTTTTTTAGGATAAAAATAAAAATTTATTTTGGGGCAAAATAAATTTGTTTTAGTTTTTATATAATCACACACACACACACACACACACACACACACACACACACACACACACATATATATATATATATATATATATATATATACTATTATAATGAGAACCACATTTATATGAGAATCATAAGAACCACTAACATTTGATTAAAAAATACATCAATGCTCCGTATTAAAAAAAAGATAGAGGGGGTGGCATTTTCGTAATTATTTCATTTAAAATCCCCTCAAATTTCAAAATAAAATATCTCAATATCTATAAGTCAAAAAAAAATAATCGAAAACACTCGATTTTTTGTCTCGAGACGATTCAAACTAGATCCCTCAAGATAGGATTTTGAAAAATAATATTGAACAACGTCTAATTTTTAAAACACTGTGTTGCTAGTGAACACTAGCTGTGTTGTCTTAGTGAACACTAGATGTGTTGTATTAGTGAACACTAGATGTGTTGTATTAGTGAACACTAGCTGTATTGTCTTAGTGAACACTAGTTGTATTGTCTTAGTGAACACTAATTAATTAGTGAATACTAGCTGTAAGTGAGCAACTAGCTATGTTGTCTTAGTGAACACTAGCTATGTTAACACTAGCTATGTTGTCTTAGTGAACACTAGTTGTATTGTCTTAGTGAACACTAATTAATTAGTGAACACTAGCTGTAAGTGAACACTAGTTTTAAGTGAACACTAGCTATGTTGTCTTAGTGAACACTAATTAATTAGTGAGCAATTACCGTAAGTGAACACTAGCCGTAAGTTAACTAGTTATGTTGTCTTAGTGAACACTAGCTATGTTGTTTTAGTGAACACTAGTCGTGTTGTCTTAGTGAACACTAGCTATGTTTTCTTAGTGAACACTAGTTGTATTGTCTTAGTGAACACTAATTAATTAGTGAGCGAACACTAGCCGTATTGTTCATTAATTAATTAGTGAACACTAGTCAGTTGTATTGTCTTAGTGAACACTTAAAGCCAGTGTTCACCAATTAATTAGTGAACACTAGCCGTATTGTCTTAGTGAACACTAATTAATTAGTGAACACTACCGTAAGTGAACACTAGCTATGTTGTCTTAGTGAACACTAATTAATTAGCGAACACTAGTTGTAAAGCCGAAATTTAGCCGTAAGTTAACTAGTTATGTCTTAGTGAACAGCTAGCTATGTTGTCTTAATAACACTAGTGTTTGCCTTGTCTTAAGTGAACACTAATTAATTAGGTGAACTCTCTACCGTAAGTGAGCACTAGCCGTAAGTGAACACTAGCTATGTTGTCTTAAGAACACTAATTAATTGAGTGAACACTAGCCGTAAGTTAACTAGTTATGTTGTCTTAGTGAACACTAGCTATGTTGTCTTAGTGAACACTAGTTGTATTGTCTTAGTGAACACTAATTAATTAGTGAACTCTAGGCTGTAAGTGAGCACTAGCCGTAAGTGAACACTAGCTATGTTGTCTTAGTGAACACTAATTAATTAGTGAACACTAGCCGTAAGTGAACACTACCGTAAGTTAACTAGTTATGTTGTCTTAGTGAACACTAGCTATGTTGTCTTAGTGAACACTAGTCAGATTGTCTTAGTGAACACTAATTAATTAGTGAACTCTACCGTAAGCCGAACACTAGCTGTAAGTGAACACTGGCTATGTTGTCTTAGTGAACACTAATTAATTAGTGAACACTAGCTGTAAGTGAACACTAGCTGTAAGTTAACTTAACTAGTTATGTTGTCTTAGTGAACACTAGCTATGTTGTCTTAGTGAACACTAGCTGTGTTGTCTTAGTGAACACTAGCTATGTTGTCTTAGTGATCACTAGTTGTATTGTCTTAGTGAACACTAATTAATTAGTGAACACTAGCTGTAAGTGAACACTAGCTATGTTGTCTTAGTGAACACTAATTAATTAGTGAACACTAGCTGTAAGTGAACTAGTTATGTTGTCTTATTGAACACTAGCTATGTTGTCTTAGTGAACACTAGATGTGTTGTCTTAGTGTTTTCGAATTTTTTTTCAAAATTATTTTTTCAAAATCCTGTCTTCACGGATGTAGTTTGAATCGTCTCGGCAAGACAAAAAAATCAGTGTTTTCAAATTTTTTTTTCGACTTATAGATATTAAGATATTTTATTTTGAAATTTGAGGGGGATTTAGTTCACAATAATTACGAAAATGCCACCGCCTCTATCTTTTTTTTTTAATCTGGAGCATTGATGTGTTTTTAATCCAATGATTGGGTTTAGTTCTCATGGTTCTCATATAAATTTGGTTCTCATTTGAATAGCTTCCTATATATATATATATATATATATATATATATATATATATATATATATATATATATGGTTTTGTTAGGATACCCTTAGTAGGAGTATCCTAACAAGTGGCCCAATTTTTTTGGATAAAAATGTCCCTCATTTCACAAAGCAAAGAATATATATGATGGGGGTTAAATTGTAATTTCCAATAATTTTTTTTTTTTTACAGAAAGCCTCACTTTCTCTCTCTCTACTTGCCTCTCTCTCTCTCCAATCTCACTGGACGGAGGGGAGGAGGTGTGTTGCCGGTGACATCACTTGCAGACGAAGGGGAGGAGGTGTGTTGCCGGAGTTGGGGAAGGGTTGATAGGGGTGGAGAAGGTAGATCTGGAAGAGGGTGGTCGGAGTGGGGGAGGGGTCGTCGTCGGTGGATTGGAAGACGAAGGGGCAATTGATGTCGCCAGAATCTGGGGAGGGGTAGAGCTCGCCGGAAACTGGGGAGGGTCGCGGCCTGAGAAAGTAGAGAGAGAGAGAGAGGCCCCATGGTCGCCGGTCAAGTGAGAAAGGAGAGAGAGAGAGAGAGAAAGTGACGGGAAGCTTTCTGAAAAAGAAATAAATTATTTTGAAATTACAATTTATCCCCATCAAATATATTTTTGCTTTGTGAAATGAGGGACATTTTTGTCCAATAAAAATGGGCCACTTGTTAGGATACTCCTACTAAGGGTATCCTAACAAAACCCATATATATATATATATATATATATATATATATATATATATATATATATATATATATATATATATTTATTAAATATGCTGTAAATTTAAAATGAATTTTTTTTTAATAAGAATATATAAATAAAATTATATTATCGTGCAACGCACGGATGCAATACTAGTACAAGTAAAAATAACAGAGAATATATATAAAAAAAAAGTAAAATTCCATGTCACTTCTATTAATTGGGGGGATTTTAGGGATAAAATAGGCAAATTGGGCCATGACCGAGTGTAATACCAATTTTTATGGCCCAGTGTAAAAACAGATGAAATAAGCCGGAGGTTCGGATCTGACCGTTGGATGACTTAGTTTCCAAGCTTGCAATAAACGGTAGAAAACCCTTCTTATATATACCCCTCAATCCCTAGCTTTCTTCATTCTCTCTCTTTCTCGCGCGCGCGCGCACACACACACGGTCCACTCCGATCATTTCCTCTCTTCTCTCTCTCTCTCTAGATTCTTACAAAATAATCGGCGCCTGGGAAAATCCCTCCCTCGTAACAACGTTGACGGCCACTTCCAGCCCGAGATGTTGAGGATATTGTCTCAGAGAGAGAGAGGTCTCCTCCGATAAAGCCAAAGCTCGAGTAACTTCTCATCTATATCTCCTCCGTTTATTTATTTTTTCTCCGATTGAAGTTAAAATTAAGAAGAAATAAGAGCCGCTTAGTTGTCACACTTGATTCTTTTAGTTATATTTTTTTGTGTGTGAATTTTGAACTAAACCCAAAAGGTTAACCTGAGAAAGAACACGTAAGATGATGTCGGTGGTTTGATTTTTTTTTTTTTTTTGGCTGATCATTTGAATTAGGGTTTATTTTGAATTAGGGTTTGTTTTGATTTCTGAAATTACTTTGAATTGGGTTTTATTTTGATACTTTGAATTAGGGTTCTCTTCTTAGCTATCACATTCTGTGGCGAGTTCTCTTTTTAGCTATCACATCCTGGTCCACACGCCTGTTTCAATTTCAGGAATATACCTTTTTCCATATTCATCTAATATTTAAATGATTTGGTTAGGCATGATGCTTCTATACATGGGAAAGGTGGAAATGAGCTTGAGTGAGAACAATGGGGGTCAATCTAATCCCGAGGAAGAGGTGGTTCGCTGCATCTTGACGTTTCATTCACTTCTTGATTGTTCCCGGAGATTTCTCCTAATGTAATTTGACAGGTTTGAAAGTATTTTCTGATTATTTTTTCACCACACATTTAGTTTTTATTCAGGGTTACAACTAAATTTTTTAAGGAGGGCAAATGATGGGAGTGCGGTAGTATTAATATCGGATCAAATATCAGTCACGTCTTTGATTAGTTTCTTTTGTGATATTAATATGAGATCAAAAATCAGTCACATCTTTGCTTGCTTAGTTGGTGGGTCTACAACAATCGTTAGTTCTTTAAGGTGTAACTGTAAAACAGTGAAGGAAATGTTCAAATTTGGGCACCCTTCTCTTGTCTGGTAAGTATCCCATTAATTATTTAAGGAGTTTGTGATACCACTGAATTAAGTTTTTATGAAGTAGTAAGTAAACCATTTAATATGAATGTCAGGTAACTTATACTCATTCTGCCTGCACAGAGCTAGCTTCTTCTCCCTGTTCCTAAATTACATTTTAATCATGTCTGTTTTTGAATTCATTTATGGGAAGTTTTTGCTTCTGTTTTTGGATGTTCTTGCAGAAAACTAGAGAAAAGACCTCTGTTTTTGGATAACTACCAATGATATGGGAAGTTTTTGCTTCTGGTCCACATGTACTTGTCATACCATACAAAGTTCTAGGGAGATATTGCTGCCAAGGTATTTATTTGATTTGGGAATGACATCTGCATCATTTAATGCTATGTTTTTCTCCATAGTCTATCACAGGTAATATGCGTGTTATGCTTATCCACTTCTAATTTCCTTTCAGATCCTTCAGCAGAAAAACTATGGAACTAGTTATAGCCTGTCAAAGAAGTTGCAATTGTTGATCTAACTTTATTTTCTATCACTCAACATTGAAGGCAAAAGGTACCGAGTTTTGATTTGCTTGCATAGCCGTTGATTATGTTTCTTTATACGGTGCTCATCTACGCAGCTATCCTAGTTGCTTGTTTTGATTTCGGTACAATTCAACTTTCATGGGTTTCATGTTCACTCATATCAATGTTTTTGAATCTTTTTGTGGAATTTTCTGTGCTTATTTGTATACTGCTTATACCATGTTAAAAGTGTACTGCAACTATTTCTTCATTTAGAAACGCAACACTTATTATGTGATAGACAAAAAAGTAAAGTGACACAATTATATTGGGATGGAGGGAGTAAAAACGTAAGCTTTCTTGTTGACCAATATTTAATTTTCTTAGACTCATGTTTTACCAAATACTAGTAGTAAATTGCTGCTTAACTTGCCAAGAAGCCTAGAACTTGGTGGCAAGTTTTTGCTTTACTAGTTTTGTAGTCAAGTCAACTTGTGTCAATCCTTCTTCTTGTTGGTGTCTCCAGAAAACCGTACTATCTTTAAAATCCTAGATAATCATCTTCTAATTTCCATCAACAATAATGAGAAGAATCATTAAGCAATTTCTCGGGATTTTACTTTATAAGTATTTAACAATGTAGACCTAACTCTTATAAAATTTAATTCATTACTGATAAGTTGCAGGATTTTCCTTCAAGATTTGAACAACGTAGACCTAACTCTAATAAAATTTACCCAGCATTGAAAGGTGACAACTTTTGGTTTTACTTGACGTACCCCGGCACATTGAATATTGTTCATTTTGGAGATAACCAATCATTCTGAACCTCTTTTGTTGTAATAAGATCAATGAAAATTTTACTCTTTCTGTTTGCATGCAAGTAACAAAGAGAGACAGAACTGGTGAAACTTGAAGCAATTGATTGTAGAATATCTTTGGATGAAGCAGCTTTGGATATTGTATATCGTTAGCACCTCACTAATGGCAGATCTAGCTGAAGCCTGGTGCAAAACAAAATGCTTGAGTTGCTCTTCCAATGGACACATTTATGTGCCATGTTAGAAAGGAGCCGATTGGTGTTATTGGATTAATTAGTCCTTGGTACATTTTACTTTTTCTACTGATGACCAAAACCTCTCTTTCTCTCTCTCCCTGTGTCTCTCTCTCCTCTGCCCTTCTAAGTTCACTGTTTCGCTTCATTTTATCAAAATTTGATTTCTTCTGTCTTTGTCTTTATGTTGGAGCAGCTACTTCTACTCAGCACTCAGTAGTATAACAGGGAAAGTAGCTCCTGCCTTGGCTGCTAAGCCATCCGAATTGTCATCTTTTTACGTCCTGACTAATCAATATCTACTTATTGCATTCCTAATAACAACTATTTTTCAATATACCTAATGCCAGCACATGCCTTGGGTTGGGTGAAGTGTGTAGAGGTCGTCTACCCTCTCGGGTACTTAATATTCTAACTGGATTTGGTCCAGAAGCGTGGTGCTACATTGGTGTCACATCCCCATGTTGACAAACTTCCTATCTCTTATCATTTTCAATTAGCAATTTGTACTTCTGCTTGTCTTGTAGTTCTCTGACATGCGCTAGGCTTCCTAATATGTGGCCAATATGATTTTTAATTGCTTGGCAGATTACATTTAACAGTTCGTTTGTGTGTATATATGGATAAATAATGCTGAATAAAAACCCTGGATGTGCGCATATAACTGCTAATGGAATGTTAATCGTATGATATCAAAGTAAATGCCAAGAATACTGCATTTCTCCTACTATCCTAATGCTATGCTTTTCCTGGCAGCCAGTTACAATGGAGCTCGGTGGAAAGATTCTCGAGATGTTGGGAGTGCGGTAATAGAGCAACTTCTTGAGGTATTACGCAAGGATTAAGTAAGTACTTGCAGTGCTACAATGACATGGTAGGTTCTGTTTCTAGCACGTTTCTTTTTTATTTGCTCATGTGAATACACATTGTTTCAGGAGGAACATAAACACGGATGATAAGTGTGGAACCTTGACCAATGCACAATGTGGATTAGCGAGCTTGTAGCACTTGTCCCTTGTCGCCTAGTTTGAATTCAATATTGTCTCTTATTTGAGCTCATTTTTTTGCCACTCTCCTTAATTTTATGTTTGGTCAAACCACACCTCTTCCATTGGGACCATTGAGTATAATGGATTGTAAGAATTATTTTGTTTACAATTATTTCAATTGTACAACAGTTAATGAAGGAAATGTTCTGTATTTGGCGCCCTTCTCTTGTCTGGTGAACGAATAAAGAATTTAACGGAAAATGTATATAGTCAGTCAACATTAGGATAATCTGCGTTACTTATTCTAAATAGGAAACTAGGGATAAAATTCATGAATTTATGAAAAATAGAGTATGATGTTTTTCAATTAGATTTTATGATACCACTGAACACAGTCGCTATGATTTAGCAAGTATTCCATTTAATATGAATGTCAGATACTTATTCCTAATAGGAAACTAGGGAAAAGAAGCTGGCCAAAGCTTGCTTCTTCTATCTGTTGCTAAATTATTTTTCAATCACATATGGGATGTACCGAAGGATGTTCCGAGCTTCCAGTCCAAGTATGGATGTATTGTCCGCCGAAACAAGCTTACTGTGGTGAGTTCTCTTTTTAGCTATCACATCTTTGACCACACATGTGTTTCAATTTGTCATGATTTTTTTTTTAATATTCATCTAATATTTAAATGCTTTGGTGAGACGTGGTGTTTTTATACACGACAAAGGTGAAAACAAGCTTGAGTGAGAAAAGTGGTAGTCAATCGAATCACAAAGAGGTGTTTTACTGCATCCTGAACGCTTCATTCACTTCTATAGTTTCCTTAGGGATTTTCCTGATGAACTTAGAGACGGAACCATAAAAAGTTTTGTTCATATCTTCTCTCATGACAACAGTTCGACATAGATAAGTAGTCCTTTGTTTTTTTACTTGTCAGAGTAATTTGTAATTATTGATATGCTTTCTGGAAATTGTTAATTACGCCGTCATGTATAACTTCTGCCTGTGCTTTCCAGGGATGAGGGAAACATTTACCGCAAGCTGATTGAGTGTATTCACACATACTCTTTAAAGGATGGTCCGAATTTGGGAATTCAATCTGCGCAGCAGTTACTTTTTCGCAGTTTGATAACTACCACGGTCAGTTTGTAAAGGTTGTATAATCATGCGGTAATTTGACAAGTTTGACTTCTCTTTTGGTTTTAAAGTATTTTCCAAATATTTTACAGGATGCCTTTGTTTGTATTCAAGGTTACAGCTAAAATTATTAAGGGATGCTGATGATGGGAGTGCTATAATAGAGCTGCTTCTTGACGTCATATGCAAGGAGCTTGACAAAATATGTACTTGCAGTACCACTGCGACTTGGTATGTGTGGAACACACAATGTAAGTCATTGGTCCATTTCATGCACTTTGCAATCTTCATTTTTGCTTGTCAAGTAGTTTTTAACATGCGCTAGGCTTTCTTCCAGTTATTGTATATATACTCACACATGCAGAGAGGAATAGAGAGCTGAACGAAACAACCTATATATGCGTGTCTATAGCTGATGAGAAGTCTGCTGAAGGAAGTATGGCGATCCAGATACCTTCAGAACAGCTATTCATCGACGGCAAGTGGAGAGAATGTATTCAGAAGAAACATATTCCTGTCATCAATCCTGCCACCGAACAAATCATTGGTACCCAACATCTTCTCGATCTCAATTAAATAACCATATATGATATTTTACACACACACACACACATATATGTAGTCATTTTTCTACTAAATCCCTTTACTTCAATTCGACTTCATTACGCCCTCCATCTCATCGTAAATTCGCAGCTGACTTGTCAATTTTTTAAAATGTTTTTATGGAATGTGCTTTGCTTGAATTAGTAGTATTTGAATTCTTTGATTGGTTACTTGGCCTCGAGCCTGCCACATTTTGGACTTGGTAGTATTTGAATTCTTTGAATATGTTTCGTGCCGGTTTACATCACCTTCACGCATTTAATGACTTTCTTTTGTGATACCAATATAGGATCAAATGTCAGTTACATCTTTTTGCTCGCTTAGTTTATGGGTCTACAACAGTTATTAATTCTTAAGGTGTAAATGTACAACACTTAAGGAAATGTTCAAAATTGGGCATCCTTCTCGTGTCTCGTAAAGGAATCAAGCAATTACCAGAATATATTTATGTTGGTTTTTATTTGAGTTTGTGATACAACTGAATTAAGTTCCTATGACTTGGTAAGTATTCCATTTAATATGAATGTCAGGTAACTTCTATTATTGCCTGCAGCAGGCCAAAGCTAACTTTTTCTATCTGTTGCTATGTCACTTTTCAATCACATATGGGATGTTCTGAAGATGTTCCAAGCTTTCAGTCCGTGTATGAAATATTCTTCGACACCTTTTAGATGTTAGTCAATACCATTTTCATATGAGGGACCGGTTGTACTGTGGTGAGTTCTATTTTTAGCTATCACATCCTGGACTAGACATGTGTTTCAGTTTTGCATTTTTTTTACATATTCATGTAATATTTAAATGATTTGGTGAGCATAGTGCTTCTATACATAGGAAAGGTGGAAAAATGCTAGAGTGAGAACAATGTTGGTCAATCAATTCCCAAGGAAGAGGTGTTTAGCTGCATCTCGGCGCTTCATTCACTTCTTTATTGTTCCCTTGGATATTTTACCATGAAATTAGAGAATAAAGCATAAAAGGTTTTGTTCATATGTTCTCTCATATTACGTAAACATAGATAAGTAGTCCTTTGGTTTTTTACTTGTTAATGTAACTTGCAGTTGATATACTCTCTGGAAATTGTCAAGCACGCGGTCATGTATAACTTCTCCCTGTATTTTCCAGTGATGAGGGAAACATTTGCAGCAAACTGAACGAGTTCATCAACACATACTAGTTAAAGGATTGTCCAGTTTTTGATTGTCAATTGTTAATTATACATGATGCTGTAAAGGAGTTCCATTTTCACTGTTGAATTACTACCCATGATAGGTTTTCGAAGGTTGCTTAATCATGTGATAATTTGACAGGTTTCACTCTTGATTTTAAAGTATTTTCTAATTATTTTACAGGACCTATTCATTATTTATTCAAGTTTCAACTAGATTTGTTAAGGGGTGCTGGCGATGGGAGTGCGGTAATAGAGCAGCTTCATGAGCTATTACGCAAGGAGCTGATCAAGTAAGTACATGCAGTACCACATCGACTTGCAGTTGATATACTCTCTGGAAATTGTCAAGCACGCGGTCATGTATAACTTCTCCCTGTATTTTCCAGTGATGAGGGAAACATTTGCAGCAAACTGAACGAGTTCATCAACACATACTAGTTAAAGGATGGTCTAGTTTTTGATTGTCAATTGTTAATTATACATGATGCTGTAAAGGAGTTCCATTTTCACTGTTGAATTACTACCCATGATAGGTTTTCGAAGGTTGCTTAATCATGTGATAATTTGACAGGTTTCACTCTTGATTTTAAAGTATTTTCTAATTATTTTACAGGACCTATTCATTATTTATTCAAGGTTACAACTAAATTTGTTAAGGGGTGCTGGTGATGGGAGTGTGGTAATAGAGCAGCTTCATGAGCTATTACGCAAGGAGCTGATCAAGTAAGTACATGCAGTACCACATCGACTTGCAGTTGATATACTCTCTGGAAATTGTCAAGCACGCGGTCATGTATAACTTCTCCCTGTATTTTCCAGTGATGAGGGAAAACATTTGCAGCAAACTGAACGAGTTCATCAACACATACTAGTTAAAGGATGGTCCAGTTTTTGATTGTCAATTGTTAATTATACATGATGCTGTAAAGGAGTTCCATTTTCACTGTTGAATTACTACCCATCATAGGTTTTCAAAGGTTGCTTAATCATGTGATAATATGACAGGTTTCACTCTTTTATGATTTTAAAGTATTTTCTAATTATTTTACAGGACCTATTCATTATTTTTTCAAGGTTACAACTAAATTTGTTAAAGGGTGCTGGTGATGGGAGTGCGGTAATAGAGCAGCTTCATGAGCTATTACGCAAGGAGCTGATCAAGTAAATACATGCAGTACCACATCGACTTGGTAGGTTCTGTGTCTAACACACTTCTATTTTATTTGTTTTCAATATCTTGTAACCCTTGTCCCTTGTCACCTAGTTCAAATTCAAAATTATCTCTTATTTTAGTTCATTACACGCATTTGATTACTTTCTTTTAAGGTGTAACTGTATAACAATGAAGGAAATGTTCAAAACTGGGAACCTTTCTCTTGTCTGGTAGGTTTCCCATTAGTTCTTTATGGGGTTTATGATGCCACTGAATTAAGTTTCTATGACGTAGCAAGTATCCCTTTTAATTTGAATCTCAGATAACTAATATTCATTCTGCGTGCAGGCCAGAGCTAGTTTCTTCTTTCTGCTGCTAAATTACTTTTCAATCACATATGGGATGTCCTGAAGGGTGTTCCAAGATTTCAGTCCGAGTATGAAATATTTTTCGAAACCTTTTTGCCGTTAGCCAATGCCATTTTCACATGATGGAACAATTGTACTGTGGTGAGTTCTCTTTTTAGCTATCACATCCTGGACCACACATAGTTATACATGATGTTGTGCAACAATTCCTTTTTCGCTATTTGATAACTACCCATGATCGGTGTCTAAAGGTTGCTTAATCATGCGATAATCTGACAGGTTTGACTTCTTTTATGGAAAGTATTTTCTAATCATTTTACAAAAACATTTATTTTGTACTCAAGGTTACGACTAAAAATATTGAGGGTTAATAGAGCAGCTTCTTGAGGTATTATGCGAGGAGCTAGATCAAGCAAGTATTTGCAGTACCAAAGCGACTTGGTAGGATCTGTTTCTAGCATGCTTCTTTTTTATTTGTGTGTCCTATAGATTCTAGTATGAATGCACATTGTTTTCAGGAGCAACATAAACACGGATTGTAAGTACGGAATCTTAACCATTGCACAATGCTGTTTGGCTGAAAAATGGCCTTTTCTTATTACATTGGTTTCTCAAACTATATCATCTGAGGCATATGCAAGTAAACAACGGTTGTCGAAGTTAGTTTTTGCCAAGGCTGTTCGAATTGTTGAACAACATGCAAAGATGGGAAGTTTTTAGGTGAGTGTTTAATGACCACGATGTTAAGTTGATTGGCAACTTGGCCTCGAGCCAGCCACATCTTTGAATTAGTAGTATTTGAGTTCTTTGAGTATGTTTTGTGCTATTTTACATCACCTTCACGCATTTGATCACTTTCATTTGTGATATTAGTATAGGATCAAATGTCGGTCACATCTTTTCTTGCTTAGTCGGTGGGTCTACAACAATAGTTAATTCTTAAGGTGCAACTGTACAACACTAAACAAACTGAAATGTTCAAAATGGGGCACCCTTCTCCTGTCTGGTAAAGGATTTAGCAATCAACAGAACATATTTATGTTCATACAACATTAAGATAATTTATTTTACTTATTCTGGACAAGAAGCTAAAAAAATATATTCATGAAATCTTTGATAAATTTATAGGTTGTTTATTTTTATTAAAAATTATGATGCTACTGAACAAAGTTGTTAGTATTTCATTTGATATGAATGTCGGGTAATGTGATTTGTTTTGCTTGCAGGCGAGTGCTTTCTTCATATAACTGTTGCTAATTTTATTTTCAATCCTATATGAGATGCCATAAAAGGATGTTCCAAGATTTTAGTCTGAGTGTGGAAGTATCCTTTGACAACATTAAGTTGTTAGACAATACCATTTTCACATGAGGAAACAGGTGTACAGTGGTGGGGTCTCTTTAGCTAGCACATCTTGGACCAAGCATGTACTCAAATTTGCAGGAATATAATTTTCTCCATATTCATCTAATATCTAAATGATGTGAGGTTTGGCGCTTCTATACATGGGAAGGTGGAAGCGAGCTTGGGTGAGAACGGTGGTGCTCAATCGAATCCCAATGAGGTGTTCGCTGCATCTTGATGCTTTATTCACTTCATAATAATTCCACAAGAGACTACATGACCGGATCAATTCGATCGGGCACTCGTTTTCTTGTTGAACTTAGAAAACAAGGTAACCTATAGGCCTCTCTCTACAAAATAAAAAATTAATTAAACTCTATAAAGCCCTCTCTCTCTCCCCTGTTTATGTAGTCCTTGCTCCTCTGGTAGAGAACTGAGAGAACAACAATACACAATCCCCGTCTTGATTGGATCCAACAACGACCTAAACCGTTTTGTTCAGTACCCGTCTCTGTAAGATGTTCGCATTCTTTCTTTTTTACTTTATTTTTGCAAGAACAAACTTCAATCTCTATCCATTAGCGGCCATAAACAAGATTTATCAGTCATGCTATAATAGCAAAGTTATAAAAATGCGAAATTCATAACAGAATTTCTTGGTTTAGCACTGACGAGATGATGAATTCTTATAAAATCACTGTTTTGTTGAGAAATGTATTTGCATATTTGATTTTTGACCTTTTACTTTTTGGGTTTTGAGAAAAATGGGTATTATCGGGACTATATTGAACCTTAATGTGTGTAGGTGTTTAGGGTTTGTTTCTTATGAGCGCCCCCGTGTGTATGGAAGAGCAGTATTAGTCTTTATGCTTCCTATTTTATTTTAATTTTCATACTTTATTTAACTGCTAAATGATTGATATTTGAGGAGTATGATTATAGCTTTGCTTAAGAAAACTATTTGAAACTGTCTACCAAATGTTTGAAATAGGGTTTATTTTGACTTATGAAATTACTTTGAATTGTGTTTTTTTTTTTTTTTGGAAACGTTTTGCTTGTGTGCTTGTGTTATAATTGTTTACGGTCAGCCAATTGTTTGTGTATATCTATATATATATGAAGTAGTACTCCTATCCCATATGTATTCCATTCCTTTTTGTTGTACTCTAAGAGTAATTTTCTCTTCTTGACTGTATTTTTTGTGTGTACAAGGCTTTGTTCGTATCTTCTCTCATGCGAGGTAAACATAGATAACTAGTCCTTTTTTTACTTGTTGTCAAAGTAGTTTGTTTGATATACTCTCTGGAAACTGTTAGCGAAGGAATGAAATGTTTGAAGTATGTCACCCTTTCTTGTCTGGTGAAGGAATGAAGCATTAAACTAAAGATATATATGTTCAGTCAACGTTAGGATATGTTTTACTTATTCTGGACAAGAATCTAGGGTAAAGTATCTTATTAATCTACGAGAAATGCTTAGTTAGTTTATTCTTCTTAGAGTTTGTGATACCACTGAACTATTATGAATGCGAAGTAACTTCTCTTTGTTTTGCTTGCAGGCCAGAGCTTGCTTCTTCTATGTTGCTAAATTAATTTTCAATCGCATATGGATGTCATGAACGGTGTTCCAAGCTTTCAGTCGAGTATGAAATATTTTTGACACCCTTTGGCTGTTAGACAATACCATTTTCACGTGAGGAAATGGGTGTACTGTGGTGAGTTCTTTTTTCAGCTATCGCATCCCGGACCACACGTGTCCCAATTCGTTAGGTAATATTCTTTCTTTGTATTTGACTTACTTCGTAAATGATTTGGGTTGTCAATCGTTAATTTTGCATGATTCTGTGCAGCAGTTCCCTTTTTGCTGTTGGATTACTAATGATGATAGGTGTCCAAGGGTTACTTGATCATGCAATAATTTGAAAGGTTTGACTTATTCTATGGTTTTAAAGTATATTTTTAATTATTTCACATGACACATTTATTTTGTTTTCAAGGTTACAACTAAAAATATATGGGTTTTGTTTGATTTATCACCAAACTATTGTTTATTGCATGCGTCCAATACATCGAACTATATTTTGTTGCATAGGTCACTCCGTCCAACTCCGTTTGATTTTTGGCATTAAATGAGGCATGTGACTTGCACATGTCTCTTTTTGAGGGGTAATACTGGAAAATCATGTGCCATTGCACACGAAATCACCCATCTTGACTAAACCCTAACTTTGATTGTGTCCTTGGAACCTCAATATGATTATCTCCCTCGGTAAATCTTATGCTGAAGCACTTAAGCAGACATTAATTTGCCTTGGATCAGGGCAATTTCATCCCATAAAAATCTCTTATAATATATACTCCCTCCGTCCCATAATAGCTTACTCATTTACTGTTGAGAACGGAAAATAAGGAATAATGTTGTTAAAGTAAAAGTTGTGAGTGGGTAGAAGAGAATGAGTAGAGAGAATAGTAAATTTGAAAAGTGTTGTGAGTATGACAAGTGGGTCCCATGAATAAAGAAGTATTAAAAAGTTTCCTTTTTAGAAAAGTGGGACTTTAAAGTGGGACGCCCAAAATAGCAAAATGGGTAAGGTAATATGGGACGGAGGGAGTAATCTTTAATGTTCAAGGTTTGTTATAAAAAACATCTTATCAGTGCTTTCAGGAAGCACATTTTATATGCTAATGATGTGCTCAATGCATTCAGGAAGTGCAATTTGTATGATAATCTTGTGCTCTCCTTCATTTGCAGTGTGACGAATTTTCCAATACAAATATTTACACTTAAGGGGGCTTTTGATTGTTTTGTTTCACAGAATCACCAATTGATTTTCAGGAACTAGGGTCTAATGCAGCATTGTTGCTAAATGTTCCATTTGGAAGAGACTAGGGTCATGAATCTTATGCCCGTCCCCTCCCCTTCCCCCTCTACATGAATTGTAATCTACTAATTTAGTTTCTTGTCCCAAATGTTCTTTTTTCTTAAACCTTTTCTCTCTTGGCTGCTTATTCTTTTTTGACTTCTGTTAATGTGTGACCATGGAGGTCATATTGCAGTTAATTTCTCTCCTTTATTTCTATTCTTTAGCAACAAAAAGACATCTCTTCTGAAATTACCTCGTGTAAGGTTTTGTTCTCTGCATGACAACAGCTTTATCTCTTTAATGGTTCTTTTCTGAAAATACTTTATTTTCTTTCACCAAATGATATTTAGTAGTTTACATTAATATTTCGTCATTTCTGTTTTATCCACATTCTTTCCAATAGAAATACTCTGGTTTCACTCTTACAATTTTTCTTGTGAAGATTTTAGTACGAAGTCTGAAATGGTTGGGATTTGGATTATTTGTTTTGGTTACTTGTTACAAGTAATTGATTATTTTTGTTCCATTGTCTTTTCCTTCTAAATTTATCCTTTGGGTTGCAGAATATGTGGGACTTGATATCTGATACCGACTTGCTGAAGGAGCTTCGTGAAGAATACATTTTGTTCGCTGACAGTAGGTAATGAAGCATTCAAGTAAAATATTGATCTATCTTAATTATTCAAGATATAACTTATTTTTGGCTAGTATAGCCGTATAGCCCATCCATAGTTTCCCAAAATGAATGACCTTTTGGATCTTTTCCTTCAAAAATCTTTGTCGCCCCTAAATGATTTGTTTTCAATTTTTGTTTTCGTAGTTCATTATATTTATGCAAAACTAATAGTTTGAAAGTGAATAACAAGAATGTTTTTAATTCTTTTATATTAAATCAGCCTTTTCAAATGACCCTAAAATTTAGAATGGTCATTCATTTTAGGTCGGAGGGAGCAGTCATTTCTTGGTGCGATGAAGTAACGTGCTGAGGGTTAAATCAAGAATAAATATTTGTTTGGAAATTGCATTTTGTATGCTAATGTCGATGCTAAATTTTCCACTTAGAATAGACTAGGGTCATGAATCTTCTGCCCCTGTCCCCTCCCCCCTCGCCCCATACATGGAAAATAAAGTTACTTATTTAGTTTCTTGTAAAGCTATCAGCTCTCTCTCTCTCTCTCAAATACCTTATTGAATAAACAAACTACTAATGTAAAACGACACTGTAAAGCATCCATCCATAACATTGCCCTTTCCTTCAAATGATCCTTGTCCTCAAGGATCAAGTTCCGGAATCTTATCTTAAATCCATGCCACATATTCTCAAGTTGCGTCTTCACTAGGAGAGTTAGACCACTGCACCAAAACTTGAGGAAGAGCCCTGTTATTGTAAAGCTATCAGCTCTCTCTCTCTCTCTCTCTCTGAAATACCTTGCGTAAGGTTTTGTTCTCTGGATGGCTATTGACATTGGTTTATACTTTTTTTTTCACAAATGATCTATAGTAGTTTTCTTTAATATTTAATCATTTATGCATAATTGACTTGGATCTAGTAGTTATTTCTAGTTGCGTTCTTAAATTCAATCAAATTAAAAACTATTTTCAGTGTGCAATATGAATTACGTTAGCTATACTGTAAGTCAATGTTAGCTTAATGGAACTGATTTCGCAGAAGTTAATTTTGGTGAGGTAGCTATTATCAACTTGCTTGTTAATATTTCTCATCTTACGTATTTGTTAACGGTGTTGAGATTGTTATACAGTAAGTGCATATTAAGTAAGATGTTGTGTTGCTTATTAAACGTGATGGTTCTTTTTCTTTTCTTTACAATTTACAATTTGAGTTTCTTTTTCTTGCACGTGCTACTGTCTCCGGATATTGCATATAGTCCGTAAATATATGAACAACTTCTCATACAATCATTTTGCCAGAGGAAATCAGGAAATCCAAGATGAAATTTGCTAAAAGTATGTTCTTTTGTGAGGTCATACTTTGAGAATAAAGATTTTTTTTTTTTTATCATTTGTGAGCAATGAATATGTTTGTATGTGTCTTGTTTTCCCTTCTGATTGACCAAGAGTTTAAAAGGATATTGGGTGGCAAGTAATGCAAAGAAAAACTGATTCCTAAGTTGTTGACCTTGTCATCATCTTCTCCCCTCTATCCTTTTGTGAGCTTCTGCAAGTTACAATTGAGCTTTCAATAAAGACAGCTAAACACGTATGGGCCGCAGTAAGGCACCAAAAAGAAAGACGGGTCCGTGTTAACCTACTTTTCCTCAATACATATTTGGCTTTGGCCTGATTGGTGGTTATTCTAGTTTGTCATCGTTCAGCTGTTGGTAAGAGTTTTCCTGGTTCTGGTTTAGATATGTCCAGATTGTGTAGACATTGTAAGTATCATTTTTTCAAGAATATATTGTGTTGAATGTAAAAATTATGTTAAAGATATATATGTGTGCCCGTGTCTATATATAAAATAATAATTTAAACGTGAGTGTTATATTTAACCTTATTCGGTGAATATATAAAATAATAATTTTTGTAGTTTATTGTTTATTAATTATAACTTCTGTTTTTTATTTAGATTCAATATCAATATAAAAACATACGAAAAAATAAAATGCAAATAAAAACGAAAATTAAAATAATAATAATTAAAAAGTGAAAGAAACATTCACAAACATACAAGAAATAGAAAAAAGTAAGAAATAAAATCAAAATAAAGACGAAATTTTATAAAATAAAAGTTAAAATTATAATTAAAATCAAAATCAAAATAATAAGTCACTCGCAAATTCGAAAAAAAAGGAGTTTGTGAATCTACTATATATAATTGCAAAAGTTTTTCAAGCTTCTAGAAAACTCCAAGTGGCACAATATCATTGGTCAATCTTTACATCATTCACCAATCACAATCATTAATTTGAAATTCAATTAGTAACTTTTAAAATTTATAGGGGTTGATTTTATACAATAAATTAGTTAAAAATGAAAATGGATTGAAGCACAAATAATTGTCTTACAAAAAGAGCAAAAGCTAAATGAAAAAAACTTTAATAATTAAGAAAAAAAATCTAATATACAAAAGAAATCAATATCAATATAAAAACATACGAAAAAATAAATGCAAATAAAAATCAAAAATTAAAATCTAATAATTAGAAAGTAAAAGAAACATTAACAAACATAAAAGAAATAGAAAAAAATCAATAAATAAAATCAAAATAAAGACGAAAATTTATAAAATAAAAGTTAAAATTTTTATGGCCCAGTGTAATACCAATTTTTATGGCCCAGTGTAAAAACAGATGAAATAGGCCGGAGGTTCGGATCTGACCGTTGGATGACTTAGTTTCCTAGCTTGCAATAAACGGTAGAAAACCCTTCTTATATATACCCCTCAATCCCTAGCTTTCTTCATTCTCTCTCTCTCGCGCGCGCGCGCGCGCGCATACACACACGGTCCACTCCGATCATTTCCTCTCTTCTCTCTCTCTCTAGATTCTTACAAAATAATCGGCGCCTGGGAAATCCCTCCCTCGTAACAACGTTGACGGCCACTTCCAGCCCGAGATGTTGAGGATATTGTCTCAGAGAGAGAGAGGTCTCTTCCGATAAAGCCAAAGCTCGAGTAACTTCTCATCTATATCTCCTCAGTTTATTTATTTTTTCTCCGATTGAAGTTAAAATTAAGAAGAAATAAGAGCCGCTTAGTTGTCACACTTGATTCTTTTAGTTATATTTTTTTGTGTGTGAATTTTGAACTAAACCAAAAAGGTTAACCTGAGAAAGAACACGTAAGATGATGTCGGTGGCTTGATTTTTTTTTTGGCTGATCATTTGAATTAGGGTTTATTTTGAATTAGGGTTTGTTTTGATTTCTGAAATTACTTTGAATTGGGTTTTATTTTGATACTTTGAATTAGGGTTCTCTTCTTAGCTATCACATTCTGTGGCGAGTTCTCTTTTTAGCTATCACATCCTGGTCCACACGCCTGTTTCTCTTTCAGGAATATACCTTTTTCCATATTCATCTAATATTTAAATGATTTGGTTAGGCATGATGCTTCTATACATGGGAAAGGTGGAAATGAGCTTGAGTGAGAACAATGGGGGTCAATCTAATCCCGAGGAAGAGGTGGTTCGCTGCATCTTGACGTTTCATTCACTTCTTGATTGTTCCCGAAGATTTCTCCTAATGTAATTTGACAGGTTTAAAAGTATTTTCTGATTATTTTTTCACCACACATTTAGTTTTTATTCAGGGTTACAACTAAATTTTTTCAGGAGGGCAAATGATGGGAGTGCGGTAGCATTAATATCGGATCAAATATCAGTCACGTCTTTGATTAGTTTCTTTTGTGATATTAATATGGGATCAAAAATCAGGCACATCTTTGCTTGCTTAGTTGGCGGGTCTACAACAATCGTTAGTTCTTTAAGGTGTAACTGTAAAACAGTGAAGGAAATGTTCAAATTTGGGCACCCTTCTCTTGTCTGGTAAGTATCCCATTAATTGTTTAAGGAGTTTGTGATACCACTGAATTAAGTTTTTATGAAGTAGTAAGTAAACCATTTAATATGAATGTCAGGTAACTTCTACTCGTTCTGCCTGCACAGAGCTAGCTTCTTCTCCCTGTTCCTAAATTACATTTTAATCATGTCTGTTTTTGAATTCATTTATGGGAAGTTTTTGCTTCTGTTTTTGGATGTTCTTGCAGAAAACTAGAGAAAAGACCTCTGTTTTTGGATAACTACCAATGATATGGGAAGTTTTTGCTTCTGGTCCACATGTACTTGTCATACCATACAAAGTTCTAGGGAGATATTGCTGCCAAGGTATTTATTTTATTTGGGAATGACATCTGCATCATTTAATGCTATGTTTTTCTCCATAGTCTATCACAGGTAATATGCGTGTTATGCTTATCCACTTCTAATTTCCTTTCAGATCCTTCAGTAGAAAAACTATGGAACTAGTTATAGCCTGTCAAAGAAGTTGCAATTGTTGATCTAACTTTATTTTCTATCACTCAACATTGAAGGCAAAAGGTACCGAGTTTTGATTTGCTTGCATAAAAAAAGTCGATTATGTTTCTTTATACGGTGCTCATCTACGCAGCTATCCTGGTTACTTGTTTTGATTTCGGTACAATTCAACTTTCATGGGTTTCATGTTCACTCATATCAATGTTTTTGAATCTTTTTGTGGAATTTTCTGTGCTTATTTGTATACTGCTTATACCATGTTAAAAGTGCACTGCAACTATTTCTTCATTTAGAAACGCGGCACTTATTATGTGATAGACAAAAAAGTAAAGTGACACACTTATATTGGGATGGAGGGAGTAAAAACGTAAGCTTTCTTGTTGACCAATATTTAATTTTCTTAGACTCATGTTTTACCAAATACTAGTAGTAAATTGCTGCTTAACTTGCCAAGAAGCCTAGAACTTGGTGGCAAGTTTTTGCTTTACTAGTTTTGTAGTCAAGTCAACTTGTGTCAATCCTTCTTCTTGTTGGTGTCTCCAGAAAACCGTACTATCTTTAAAATCCTAGATAATCATCTTCTAATTTACATCAACAATAATGAGAAGAATCATTAAGCAATTTCTCGGGATTTTACTTTATAAGTATTTAACAATGTAGACTTAACTCTTATAAAATTTAATTCATTACTGATAAGTTGCAGGATTTTCCTTCAAGATTTGAACAACGTAGAACTAACTCTAATAAAATTTACCCAGCATTGAAAGGTGACAACTTTTGGTTTTACTTGATGTACCCCGGCACATTGAATATTGTTCATTTTGGAGATAACCAATCATTCTGAACCTCTTTTGTTGTAATAAGATCAATGAAAATTTTACTCTTTCTGTTTGCATGCAAGTAACAAAGAGAGACAGAACTGGTGAAACTTGAAGCAATTGATTGTAGAATACCTTTGGATGAAGCAGCTTTGGATATTGTATATCGTTAGCACCTCACTAATGACAGATCTAGCTGAAGCCTGGTGCAAAACAAAATGCTTGAGTTGCTCTTCCAATGGACACATTTATGTGCCATGTTAGAAAGGAGCCGATTGGTGTTATTGGATTAATTAGTCCTTGGTACATTTTACTTTTTCTACTGATGACCAAAACCTCTCTTTCTCTCTCTCCCTGTGTCTCTCTCTCCCCTGCCCTTTTAAGTTCACTGTTTCGCTTCATTTTATCAAAATTTGATTTCTTCTGTCTTTGTCTTTATGTTGGAGCAGCTACTTCTACTCAGCACTCAGTAGTATAACAGGGAAAGTTGCTCCTGCCTTGGCTGCTAAGCCATCTGAATTGGCATCTTTTTACGTCCTGACTAATCAATATCTACTTATTGCATTCCTAATAACAACTATTTTTCAATATACCTAATGCCAGCACATGCCTTGGGTTGGGTGAAGTGTGTAGAGGTCGTCTACCTTCTCGGGTACTTAATATTCTAACTGGATTTGGTCCAGAAGCGTGGTGCTACATTGGTGTCACATCCCCATGTTGACAAACTTCCTATCTCTTATCATTTTCAATTAGCAATTTGTACTTCTGCTTGTCTTGTAGTTCTCTGACATGCGCTAGGCTTCCTAATATGTGGCCAATATGATTTTTAATTGC
Source organism: Adenophora triphylla var. japonica (assembly GCA_022495995.1). Taxonomy (NCBI): domain Eukaryota; kingdom Viridiplantae; phylum Streptophyta; class Magnoliopsida; order Asterales; family Campanulaceae; genus Adenophora; species Adenophora triphylla. Next base: position 264,364 of record JAFEMH010003132.1, read on the forward strand.
TTGGCAGATTACATTTAACAGTTCGTTTGTGTGTATATATGGATAAATAATGCTGAATAAAAACCCTGGATGTGCGCATATAACTGCTAATGGAATGTTAATCGTTTGATATCAAAGTAAATGCCAAGAATACTGCATTTCTCCTACTATCCTCATGCTATGCTTTTCTTGGCTGCCAGTTACAATGGAGCTCGGTGGAAAGATTCTCGAGATGTTGGGAGTGCGGTAATAGAGCAACTTCTTGAGGTATTACGCAAGGATTAAGTACTTGCAGTGCTACAATGACATGGTAGGTTCTGTTTCTAGCACATTTCTTTTTTATTTGCTCATGTGAATACACATTGTTTCAGGAGGAACATAAACACGGATGATAAGTGTGGAACCTTGACCAATGCACAATGTGGATTAGCGAGCTTGTAGCACTTGTCCCTTGTCGCCTAGTTTGAATTCAATATTGTCTCTTATTTGAGCTCATTTTTTTGCCACTCTCCTTAATTTGTATGTTTGGTCAAACCACACCTCTTCCATTGGGACCATTGAGTATAATGGATTGTAAGAATTATTTTGTTTACAATTATTTCAATTGTACAACAGTTAATGAAGGAAATGTTCTGTATTTGGCGCCCTTCTCTTGTCTGGTGAACGAATAAAGAATTTAGCGGAAAATGTATATAGTCAGTCAACATTAGGATAATCTGCGTTACTTATTCTAAATAGGAAACTAGGGATAAAATTCATGAATTTATGAAAAATAGAGTATGATGTTTTTCAATTAGATTTTATGATACCACTGAACACAGTCGCTATGATTTAGCAAGTATTCCATCTAATATAGAGTATGATATTCATCTAATATTTAAATGCTTTGGTGAGACGTGGTGTTTTTATACACGACAAAGGTGAAAACAAGCTTGAGTGAGAAAAGTGGTAGTCAATCGAATCACAAAGAGGTGTTTTACTGCATCCTGAACGCTTCATTCACTTCTATAGTTTCCTTAGGGATTTTCCTGATGAACTTAGAGACGGAACCATAAAAAGTTTTGTTCATATCTTCTCTCATGACAACAGTTCTAAGTAGATAAGTAGTCCTTTGTTTTTTTACTTGTCAGAGTAATTTGTAATTATTGATATGCTTTCTGGAAATTGTTAATTACGCCGTCATGTATAACTTCTGCCTGTGCTTTCCAGGGATTAGGGAAACATTTACCGCAAGCTGATTGAGTGTATTCACACATACTCGTTAAAGGATGGTCCGAATTTGGGAATTCAATCTGCGCAGCAGTTACTTTTTCGCAGTTTGATAACTACCACGGTCAGTTTGTAAAGGTTGTATAATCATGCGGTAATTTGACAAGTTTGACTTCTCTTTTGGTTTTAAAGTATTTTCCAAATATTTTACAGGATGCCTTTGTTTGTATTCAAGGTTACAGCTAAAATTATTAAGGGATGCTGATGATGGGAGTGCTATAATAGAGCTGCTTCTTGACGTCATATGCAAGGAGCTTGACAAAATATGTACTTGCAGTACCACTGCGACTTGGTATGTGTGGAACACACAATGTAAGTAGTCCTTTAATATTTTATATTCTCCCTACCCCACCCACTCATTAACTCCACTCATTCTCCACCATACAATTTATTCAACCAACCTACTATTTACTCCACTCATTCCCTCTCTTCATTTTCTACCACACATTTTCATTATCTTAATAATATTTCTTAATCGACGTTCCTTGGTCAATGGTTCACAGTTGGGTGGGACGGAGGGAGTAGTTTTTAACATGCGCTAGGCTTTCTTCCAGTTATTGTATATATACTCACACATGCAGAGAGGAATAGAGAGCTGAACGAAACAACCTATATATGTGTGTCTATAGCTGATGAGAAGTCTGCTGAAGGAAGTATGGCGATCCAGATACCTTCAGAACAGCTATTCATCGACGGCAAGTGGAGAGAATGTATTCAGAAGAAACATATTCCTGTCATCAATCCTGCCACCGAACAAATCATTGGTACCCAACATCTTCTCGATCTCAATTAAATAACCATATATGATAATTTACACACGCACACACATATATATATGTAGTCATTTTTCTACTAAATTCCTTTACTTCAATTCGACTTCATTACGCCCTCCATCTCATCGTAAATTCGCAGCTGACTTGTGAATTTTTTAAAATGTTTTTATGGAATGTGCTTTGCTTGAATTAGTAGTATTTGAATTCTTTGATTGGTTACTTGGCCTCGAGCCAGCCACATTTTGGACTTAGTAGTATTTGAATTCTTTGAGTATGTTTCGTGCCGGTTTACATCACCTTCACGCATTTAATGACTTTCTTTTGTGATACCAATATAGGATCAAATGTCAGTTACATCTTTTTGCTTGCTTAGTTGATAGGTCTACAACAGTTATTAATTCTTAAGGTGTAAATGTACAACACTTAAGGAAATGTTCAAAATTGGGCATCCTTCTCGTGTCTCGTAAAGGAATCAAGCAATTACCAGAATATATTTATGTTGGTTTTTATTTGAGTTTGTGATACAACTGAATTAAGATTCTATGACTTGGTAAGTATCCCATTTAATATGAATGTCAGGTAACTTCTATTATTGCCTGCAGCAGGCCAAAGCTAACTTTTTCTATCTGTTGCTATGTCACTTTTCAATCACATATGGGATGTTCTGAAGATGTTCCAAGCTTTCAGTCCGTATATGAAATATTCTTCGAGACCTTTTAGATGTTAGACAATACCATTTTCATATGAGGGACCGGTTGTACTGTGGTGAGTTCTATTTTTAGCTATCACATCCTGGACTAGACATGTGTTTCAGTTTTTCATTTTTTTTACATATTCATGTAATATTTAAATGATTTGGTGAGCATAGTGCTTCTATACATAGGAAAGGTGGAAAAATGCTAGAGTGAGAACAATGGTGGTCAATCAATTCCCAAGGAAGAGGTGTTTAGCTGCATCTCGGCGCTTCATTCACTTCTTTATTGTTCCCTTGGATATTTTACCATGAAATTAGAGAATAAAGCATAAAAGGTTTTGTTCATATGTTCTCTCATGCTACGTAAACACAGATAAGTAGTCCTTTGGTTTTTTACTTGTTAATGTAACTTGCAGTTGATATACTCTCTGGAAATTGTCAAGCACGCGGTCATGTATAACTTCTCCCTGTATTTTCCAGTGATGAGGAAAATATTTGCAGCAAACTGAACGAGTTCATCAACACATACTAGTTAAAGGATGGTCCAGTTTTTGATTGTCAATTGTTAATTATACATGATGCTGTAAAGGAGTTCCATTTTCACTGTTGAATTACTACCCATGATAGGTTTTCAAAGGTTGCTTAATCATGTGATAATTTGACAGGTTTCACTCTTTTATGATTTTAAAGTATTTCCTAATTATTTTACAGGACCTATTCATTATTTATTCAAGGTTACAACTAAATTTGTTAAGGGGTGCTGGTGATGGGAGTGCGGTAATAGAGCAGCTTCATGAGCTATTACGCAAGGAGCTGATCAAGTAAGTACATGCAGTACCACATTGACTTGCAGTTGATATACTCTCTGGAAATTGTCAAGCACGCGGTCATGTATAACTTCTCCCTGTATTTTCCAGTGATGAAGGAAACATTTGCAGCAAACTGAACGAGTTCATCAACACATACTAGTTAAAGGATGGTCCAGTTTTTGATTGTCAATTGTTAATTATACATGATGCTGTAAAGGAGTTCCATTTTCACTGTTGAATTACTACCCATGATAGGTTTTCAAAGGTTGCTTAATCATGTGATAATTTGACAGGTTTCACTCTTTTATGATTTTAAAGTATTTCCTAATTATTTTACAGGACCTATTCATTATTTATTCAAGGTTACAACTAAATTTGTTAAGGGGTGCTGGTGATGGGAGTGCGGTAATAGAGCAGCTTCATGAGCTATTACGCAAGGAGCTGATCAAGTAAGTACATGCAGTACCACATCGACTTGGTAGGTTCTGTGTCTAACACACTTATATTTTATTTGCTTGAAGTGGCCTATAGATGCTCCTGTGAGTGAACATTGTTTTCAATATCTTGTAACCCTTGTCCCTTGTCACCTAGTTCAAATTCAAAATTCTCTTATTTGAGTTCATTACACGCATTTGATTACTTTCTTTTAAGGTGTGTAACTGTACAACAATGAAGGAAATGTTCAAAACTGGGAACCTTTCTCTTGTTTGGTAAGTTTCCCATTAGTTCTTTATGGGGTTTATGATGCCACTGAATTAAGTTTCTATGACGTAGCAAGTATCCCTTTTAATTTGAATCTCAGATAACTAATATTCATTCTGCGTGCAGGCCAGAGCTAGTTTCTTCTTTCTGCTGCTAAATTACTTTTCAATCACATATGGGATGTCCTGAAGGGTGTTCCAAGATTTCAGTCCGAGTATGAAATATTTTTCGAAACCTTTTTGCCGTTAGCCAATGCCATTTTCACATGATGGAACAATTGTACTGTGGTGAGTTCTCTTTTTAGCTATCACATCCTGGACCACACATAGTTATTCATGATGTTGTGCAACAATTCCTTTTTCGCTATTTGATAACTACCCATGATCGGTGTCTAAAGGTTGCTTAATCATGCGATAATCTGACAGGTTTGACTTCTTTTATGGAAAGTATTTTCTAATCATTTTACAAAAACATTTATTTTGTACTCAAGGTTACGACTAAAAATATTGAGGGTTAATAGAGCAGCTTCTTGAGGTATTATGCGAGGAGCTAGATCAAGCAAGTATTTGCAGTACCAAAGCGACTTGGTAGGATCTGTTTCTAGCATGCTTCTTTTTTATTTGTGTGTCCTATAGATTCTAGTATGAATGCACATTGTTTTCAGGAGCAACATAAACACGGATTGTAAGTATGGAATCTTAACCATGGCACAATGCTGATTGGCTGAAAAATGGCCTTTTCTTATTACATTGGTTTCTCAAACTATATCATCTGAGGCATATGCAAGTAAGCAAAGGTTGTCGAAGTTAGTTTTTGCCAAGGCTGTTCGAATTGTTGAACAACATGCAAAGATGGGAAGTTTTTAGGTGAGTGTTTAATGACCACGATGTTAAGTTGATTGGCAACTTGGCCTCGAGCCAGCCACATCTTTGAATTAGTAGTATTTGAGTTCTTTGAGTATGTTTTGTGCTATTTTACATCACCTTCACGCATTTGATCACTTTCATTTGTGATATTAGTATAGGATCAAATGTCGGTCACATCTTTCCTTGCTTAGTCGGTGGGTCTACAACAATAGTTAATTCTTAAGGTGTAACTGTACAACAGTAAACAAACTGAAATGTTCAAAATGGGGCACCCTTCTCCTGTCTGGTAAAGGATTTAGCAATCAACAGAACATATTTATGTTCATACAACATTAAGATAATTTATTTTACTTATTCTGGACAAGAAGCTAAAAAAATATATTCATGAAATCTTTGATAAATTTATAGGTTGTTTATTTTTATTAAAAATTATGATGCTACTGAACAAAGTTGTTAGCATTTCATTTGATATGAATGTCGGGTAATGTGATTTGTTTTGCTTGCAGGCGAGTGCTTTCTTCATATAACTGTTGCTAATTTTATTTTCAATCCTATATGAGATGCCATAAAAGGATGTTCCAAGATTTTAGTCTGAGTGTGGAAGTATCCTTTGACAACATTAAGTTGTTAGACAATACCATTTTCACATGAAGAAACAGGTGTACAGTGGTGGGGTCTCTTTAGCTAGCACATCTTGGACCAAGCATGTACTCAAATTTGCAGGAATATAATTTTCTCCATATTCATCTAATATCTAAATGATGTGAGGTTTGGCGCTTCTATACATGGGAAGGTGGAAGCGAGCTTGGGTGAGAACGGTGGTGCTCAATCGAATCCCAATGAGGTGTTCGCTGCATCTTGATGCTTTATTCACTTCATAATAATTCCACAAGAGACTACATGACCGGATCAATTCGATCGGGCACTCGTTTTCTTGTTGAACTTAGAAAACAAGGTAACCTATAGGCCTCTCTCTACAAAATAAAAAATTAATTAAACTGTATAAAGCCCTCTCTCTCTCCCCTGTTTATGTAGTCCTTGCTCCTCTGGTAGAGAACTGAGAGAACAACAATACACAATCCCCGTCTTGATTGGATCCAACAACGACCTAAACCGTTTTGTTCAGTACCCATCTCTGTAAGATGTTCGCATTCTTTCTTTTTTACTTTATTTTTGCAAGAACAAACTTCAATCTCTATCCATTAGCGGCCATAAACAAGATTTATCAGTCATGCTATAATAGCAAAGTTATAAAAATGCGAAATTCATAACAGAATTTCTTGGTTTAGCACTGACGAGATGATGAATTCTTATAAAATCACTGTTTTGTTGAGAAATCTATTTGCATATTTGATTTTTGACGTTTTACTTTTTGGGTTTTGAGAAAAATGGGTATTATCGGGACTATATTGAACCTTAATGTGTGTAGGTGTTTAGGGTTTGTTTCTTATGAGCGCCCCCGTGTGTATGGAAGAGCAGTATTAGTCTTTATGCTTCCTATTTTATTTTAATTTTCATACTTTATTTAACTGCTAAATGATTGATATTTGGGGAGTATGATTATAGCTTTGCTTAAGAAAACTATTTGAAACTGTCTACCAAATGTTTGAAATAGGGTTTATTTTGATTTAAGAAATTACTTTGAATTGTTATTTTTTTTTTTTTGAAACGTTTTGCTTGTGTGCTTGTGTTATAATTGTTTACGGTCAGCCAATTGTTTGTGTATATCTATATATATATGAAGTAGTACTCCTATCCCATATGTATTCCATTCCTTTTTGTTGTAAGAGTAATTTTCTCTTCTTGACTGTATTTTTTGTGTGTACAAGGTTTTGTTCGTATCTTCTCTCATGCGAGGTAAACATAGATAACTAGTCCTTTTTTTACTTGTTGTCAAAGTAGATTGTTTGATATACTCTCTGGAAACTGTTAGCGAAGGAATGAAATGTTTGAAGTATGTAACCCTTTCTTGTCTGGTGAAGGAATGAAGCATTAAACTAAAGATATATATGTTCAGTCAACGTTAGGATATGTTTTACTTATTCTGGACAAGAATCTAGGGTAAAGTATCTTATTAATCTACGAGAAATGCTTAGTTAGTTTATTCTTCTTAGAGTTTGTGATATCACTGAACTATTATGAATGCGAAGTAACTTCTCTTTGTTTTGCTTGCAGGCCAGAGCTTGCTTCTTCTATGTTGCTAAATTAATTTTCAATCGCATATGGATTCCATGAACGGTGTTCCAAGCTTTCAGTCGAGTATGAAATATTTTTTGACACCCTTTGGCTGTTAGACAATACCATTTTCATGTGAGGAAATGGGTGTATTGTGGTGAGTTCTTTTTTCAGCTATCACATCCCGGACCACACGTGTCCCAATTCGTTAGGTAATATTCTTTCTTTGTATTTGACTTCGTAAATGATTTGGGTTGTCAATCGTTAATTTTGCATGATTCTGTGCAGCAGTTCCCTTTTTGCTGTTGGATTACTAATGATGATAGGTGTCCAAGGGTTACTTGATCATGCAATAAATTGAAAGGTTTGACTTATTCTATGGTTTTAAAGTATATTTTTAATTATTTCACATGACACATTTATTTTGTTTTCAAGGTTACAACTAAAAATATATGGGGTGTTGATGTTGGGAGGGCGGTAATAGAGCAGCTTCTTGAGGTATTACACAAGGAGCTCTGATTAAGTACTTTCAGTGCCACAAGGACTTGGTAGGTTCTGTTTCTAGCACGCTTCTTTTTTATTTTCTTGAAGTGGCCTATAGATGATCCTGTCCACAAGGACTTGGTAGGTTCTGTTTCTAGCACGCTTCTTTTTTATTTTCTTGAAGTGGCCTATAGATGATCCTGTGAATGCACATTGTTTTCAGGAGCAACATAAACACGGGTGATAAGTGTGGAACCTTGACCAATGCACAATGTGGATTGGCAGAGCTTGTAGCACTTGCTTATCTCCTAGTTTGAATTCAAAATTGTCTCTTATTTGAGTTCATTTTGTTGCCACTCTCCTTAATTTGTGTGTTTGGTCAAACAACACCTCTTCAATTGTGGATTGGCAGAGCTTGTAGTAAGTATCCCATTTAATATGAATGTCATGTAACTTCTATTCATTTACCTGCAGGCCATAGCTAGCTTTTTGCATCTGTTGCCATGTCACTTTTCAATCACATATGGGATGTTCTAAAGATGTTCCAAGATTTCAGCCCGAGTATGAAATATTCTACGAGACCTTTTAGACGTTAGAAAATACCAATTTCACATGAGGGAATGGTTGTACTGTGGTGAGTTCTCTTTTTAGCTATCACATCCTGGACCAAATATGTGTTCCTATTTTTGAGGAAAATACTTTTTTCCATATTCATGTAATATTTAAATGATTTGGTGGGGCCTAGTGATTCTATACATGGGAAGGGTGGAAATATGCTTGAGTGAGAACAATGGTGGTCAATCAATCCCGAGGAATAGGTGTTTCGCTGCATCTTGACGCTTCATTCACTTCTTGAGTGTTCCCTTGAGTTCTCTTTTCAGCTATCACATCCCGGCCCACACATGTGTTTCAATTTGTTAGGAAAGATACTTTTTTCCATATTCATCTAATATTTAAATGAGTTGATGAGGTGTGGACCGGTGCTTCTATACATGGGTAAGGTAGAAACGAGCTTGACTTAGAACAATGGTGGTCAATGGAATCCCAAGGAAGAGATGTTTCTCTACATCTAGACGCTTCTTCAAATACTTGATAGTACCCCTGGAGATTTTCGTAACGAACTTAGAGAAGAAAGCATAAAAGGTTTTGTTCATATCTGCTTTCATGACAGGTAAACATAGATGAGTGGTCCTTTGTTTTTTTACTTGTTAAGAGTAATTTGTATTTGATATACTTTCTGGAAATTGTTGATTACACAGTCATGTGTAACTTCTACCTGTATTTTCCAGGGACGAGGGGAACACATGCGGCAAACTGAACGAGTGTATCGACACATACTTGTTAAAGGATTGCCTGAATTTTGGTTTTCAATCATTAATTATACATGGTGTTGTGCAGCAGTTTTTTTTTCGCTTTTAGATTACTACCCATGATAGTGTCCAAGGTTGCTTAATCATGCAATAATTTGACAGGTTTGACTTATTCTATGGTTTTAAAGTATTTTCTAATTATTTAACATGATACATTTATTTTGTATTCAATGTTACAACTAAATTATTAAGGTGTGCTGATGGTGGGAGTGTTTATAGATCAGCTTCTTGAGGTATTATGCAAGGAACTGATCTAGTAAGTACTTGTAGTACCACAGTGACTTGGTAAGTTCTGTTTCTAGCATCTTCATTTTATTTGCTTGAAGTGACCTATAGGTGCTCCTGTGAATGCATGCACATTGTTTTCAGGTGCGACATAAACATGGATGAGTTCATTTTTTGCCACTGTCCTTTGTGTGTTTGGTCAACCATGTCTCTTCAATTGGTACCATGTAGTATTATGGATTGTAAGAAATATTTTGTTTATAATTATTTTGAATGTAAATTAGAAAGTTCTTAGGTTCATGCAAGCAAATGAAGGTTGCCAAAGTTAGTTTTTGCCAAGACTGTCCGAATTGTTGTACATGTAAAAGAGGGTACGTTTTAGGTGAGTGTTTAATGACCATGATGTTAAGTAGATTGGCTACTTGGCCTTAAGGCGACAACATCATGGAATTAGTATATTTGAATTCTTCAAGGAAGGATAAGTTCAAATTTTGGTACCCTTCTCTTGTCTTTTAAAAGAATCAAGCAATTAACGAAAGGTCACTGAAGTTTAATTGCTGTACAACGTGCAAAAGATGGCAAGTTTTTAGGTGAGTGTTTAATTTATTTATTTTTTTGGTACAATGGTGAGTGTTTAATGACCATGATGGTAAGTTGATTGACTACTTTACCTTGAGCCAGCTACATCTTGGAATTAGTAGTATTTGAACTATTGTTTTATCACCAAACTATTGTTTATTGCATGCGTCCAATACATCGAACTATTTTTTGTTGCATAGGTCACTCCGTCCAACTCCGTTTGATTTTTGGCGTTAAATGAGGCATGTGACTTGCACATGTCTCTTTTTGAGGGGTAAAACTGGAAAATCTTGTGCCATTGCACACGAAATCACCCATCTTGACTAAACCCTAACTTCGATTGTGTCCTTGGAACCTCAATATGATTATCTCCCTTGGTAAATCTTATGCTGAAGCACTTAAGCAGACATTAATTTGCCTTGGATCAGGGCAATTTCATCCCATAAAAATCTCTTATAATATATACTCCCTCCGTTCCATAATAGCTTACTCATTTACTGTTGAGAACGGAAAATAAGGAATAATGTTGTTAAAGTAAAAATTGTGAGTGGGTAGAAGAGAATGAGTAGAGAGAATAGTAAATTTAAAAAGTGTTGTGAGTATTACAAGTGGGTCCCATGAATAAAGAAGTACTCCCTCCGTCCCGTCCGACTTAGGAATTTTTCATTTGGTGTGGGGATTAAGGAATACTATTATAATATTAGGAGAGAGAATGAGTGGAGGATGTGTTGTGAGTGTGAAAAATTAAATAGGAGAGAGAATGAGTGGGATAAATAGTGATGGGATTATTGTTGTGAGTATTACAAGTGGGTCCCATTTAATATAAAAGTAATATAAACTTTCCATTTTGGGCCGTCCTAAGTCGGGTGGGACGCCCAAAATGGCAAAACGTCCTAAGTAGGACGGGACGGAGGGAGTATTAAAAAGTTTCCTTTTTAAGAAAGTGGGACTTTAAAGTGGGACGCCCAAAATAGCAAAATGGGTAAGGTAATATGGGACGGAGGGAGTAATCTTTAATGTTCAAGGTTTGTTATAAAAAACATCTTATCAGTGCTTTCAGGAAGCACATTTTATATGCTAATCATGTGCTCAATGCATTCAGGAAGTGCATTTTGTATGATAATCTTGTGCTCTCCTTCATTTGCAGTGTGACGAATTTTCCAATACAAATATTTACACTTGAGGGGACTTTTGATTGTTTTGTTTCACAGAATCACCAATTGATTTTCAGGAACTAGGGTCTAATGCAGCATTGTTGCTAAATGTTCCATTTGGAAGAGACTAGGGTCATGAATCTTCTGCCCGTCCCCTCCCCTTCCCCCTCTACATGAATTGTAATCTACTAATTTAGTTTCTTGTCCCAAATGTTCTTTTTTCTTAAACCTTTTCTCTCTTGGCTGCTTATTCTTTTTTGACTTCTGTTCATGTGCAACCATGGAGGTCATATTGCAGTTAATTTCTCTCCTTTATTTCTATTCTTTAGCAACAAAAAGACATCTCTTCTGAAATTACCTCGTGTAAGGTTTTGTTCTCTGCATGACAACAGCTTTATCTCTTTAATGGTTCTTTTCTGAAAATACTTTATTTTCTTTCACCAAATGATATTTAGTAGTTTACATTAATATTTCGTCATTTCTGTTTTATCCACATTCTTTCCAATAGAAATACTCTGGTTTCACTCTTACAATTTTTCTTGTGAAGATTTTAATACCAAGTCTGAAATGGTTGGGATTTGGATTATTTGTTTTGGTTAAGGATGTAAAATAAGTACTAAAACATTCTACAAGTTTGTAATCTACTTACTGGCAAAAAGCACTAGTTTTTATTTTCGTTCTTTTTTCCTATTTTTCATTAAAATCAACATTTCTAATATTTGTGTTTGTTGTAAAATAGGATGGGACTAAGGCTGGTACATGGTTGATTGGCTGCAGTTTTCTGGTTACTTGTTACAAGTAATTGATTGTTTTCTGGTTACTTGTTACAAGTAATTGATTATTTTTGTTCCATTGTCTTTTCCTTCTAAATTTATCCTTTGGGTTGCAGAATATGTTGGACTTGATATCTGATACCGACTTGCTGAAGGAGCTTCGTGAAGAATACATTTTGTTCGCTGACAGTAGGTAATGAAGCATTCAAGTAAAATATTGATCTATCTTAATTATTCTAAGATATAACTTATTTTTGGCTAGTATAGCCGTATAGCCCATCCATAGTTTCCCAAAATGAATGACCTTTTTGATCTTTTCCTTCAAAAATCTTTGTCGTCCCTAAATGATTTGTTTTCAATTTTTGTTTTTGTAGTTCATTATATTTATGCAAAACTAATAGTTTGAAAGTGAATAACAAGAATGTTTTTAATTCTTTTATATTAAATCAGCCTTTTCAAATGACCCTAAAATTTAGGATGGTCATTCATTTTAGGATGAATGGAGCAGTCATTTCTTGGTGCAATGAAGTAACGTCTTTGAGGGTTAAATCAAGAATAAATATTTGTTTGGAAATTGCATTTTGTATGCTAATGTCGATGCTAAATTTTCCAATTAGAATAGACTAGGGTAATGAATCTTCGCCACTGTCCCTCCCCTCGCCCCTTACATGGAAAATAAAGTTACTTATTTAGTTTCTTGTAAAGCTATCAGCTCTCTCTCTCTCTCTCTCTCTCTCTCTCTCTCTCTCTCTCTCTCTCTCTCTCAAATACCTTATTGAATAAACAAACTACTAATGTAAAACGACACTGTAAAGCATCCATCCATAACATTTCCCTTTCCTTCAAATGATCCTTGTCCTCAAGGATCAAGTTCCGGAAACTTATCATAATTCCATGCACATATTCCCAAGTTGCGTCTTCACTAGGAGAGTTAGACCACTGCACCAAAACTTGAGGACGAGCCCTGTTGTTGTAAAGCTATCAGCTCTCTCTCTCTCTCTCTCTTTCTCTGAAATACCTTGCGTAAGGTTTTGTTCTCTGGATGGCTGTTGACATTGGTTTATACTTTTTTTTTTTCACAAATGATCTATAGTAGTTTTCTTTAATATTTAATCATTTATGCATAATTGACTTGGATCTAGTAGTTATTTCTAGTTGCGTTCTTAAATTCAATCAAATTAAAAACTATTTTCACTGTGCAATATGAATTACGTTAGCTATACTGTAAGTCAATGTTAGCTTAATGGAACTGATTTAGCAGAAGTTAATGGTGGTGAGGTAGCTATTATCAACTTGCATGTTATTATTTCTCATCTTATGTATTTGTTAACGGTGTTGAGGTTGTTATACAGTAAATGCATATTAAGTATGATGTTGTGTTGCTTATTAAATGTGATGGTTCTTTTTCTTTTCTTTTCTTTACAATTTACGATTTGAGTTTCTTTTTCTTGCACGTGCTACTGTCTCCGGATATTGCATATAGTCCGTAAATATATGAACAACTTCTCTTACAATCATTTTGCCAGAGGAAATCCAAGATGAAATTTGCTAAAAGTATGTTCTTTTGTGAGGTAAGACTTTGAGAATAAAGGTTTTTTTTTTTTTTTTTTTTTTTTTTTTTTTTTGTTTTATCATTTGTGAGCAATGAATATGTTTGTATGTCTTGTTTTTCCTTCTGATTGACCAAGAGCTTAAAAGGATATTGGGTGGCAAGTAATGGAAAGAAAAACTGAATCCTAAGTTGTTGACCTTGTCATCATCTTCTCCCCTCTATCCTTTTGTGAGCTTCTGTAAGTTACAATTGAGCTTTCAATAAAGGCAGCCAAACACGTAAGGGCCGCAGTAAGGCACCAAAAAGAAAGACGGGTCCATGTTAACCTACTTTTCCTCAATACATATTTGGCTTTGGCCTGATTGGTGGTTATTCTAGTTTGTCATCGCTCAGCTGTTGGTAAGAGTTCTCCTGGTTCTGGTTTAGATATGTCGAGATTGTGTAGACATTGTAAGTATCATTTTTTCAAGAATATATTGTGTTAAATGTAAAAATTATGTTAAAAGATATATATGTGTGCCCGTGTCTATATATAAAATAATAATTTAAACGTGAGTGTTATATTTAACCTTATTCGGTGAATATATAAAATAATAATTTTTGTAGTTTATTGTTTATTAATTATAACTTTTGTTTTTTATTTAGATTCAATATCAATATAAAAACATACGAAAAAATAAAATGCAAATAAAAAACGAAAATTAAAATTCTAATAATTAAAAAGTGAAAGAAACATTCACAAACATACAAGAAATAGAAAAAAGCAAGAAATAAAATCAAAATAAAAACGAAATTTTATAAAATAGAAGTTAAAATTAAAATTAAAATCAAAATCAATATAATAAAAACATACATTAATATAAAAAACAAATCCTAATCAAAATAAGCCAAAAGAGATTATAAATAAGTCACTCGCAAATTCGAAAAAAAGGAGTTTGTGAATCTACTATATATAATAGCAAAAGTTTTTCAAGCTTCTAGAAAACTCCATTCTAGAAAACTCCAAGTGGCACAATATCATTGGCCAATCTTTCCATCATCCACCAATCACAATCATCAATTTGAAATTCAATTAGTAACTTTTAAAATTTATAGGGGTTGATTTTATACAATAAATTAGTTAAAAATGAAAATGGATTGAAAGCGCGAAATAATTGTCTTACAAAAAGAGCAAAGCGAAATGAAAAAAACTTTAAGAATTAAGAAAAAAAATCTAATGTACAAAAGAAAATCAATATCAACATAAAAACATACGAAAAAATAAATGCAAATAAAAATCGAAAATTAAAATCTAATAATTAGAAAGTAAAAGAAACATTCACAAACATAAAAAGAAATATAAAAAATTAAGAAATAAAATTAAAATAAAGACGAAAAATTTATAAAATAAAAGTAAAATTTTTATGGCCCAGTAATACCAATTTTTATGGCCCAGTGTAAAAACAGATGAAATAGGCCGGAGGTGCGGATCTGACCGTTGGATGACTTAGTTTCCAAGCTTGCAATAAACGGTAGAAAACCCTTCTTATATATACCCCTCAATCCCTAGCTTTCTTCAATCTCTCTCTCTCTCTCGCGCACACACACACACACGGTCCTCTCCGATCATTTCCTCTCTTCTCTCTCTCTCTAGATTCTTACAAAATAATCGGCGCCTGGGAAAATCCCTCCCTCGTAACAACGTTGACGGCGACTTCCAGCCCGAGATGTTGAGGATATTGTCTCAGAGAGAGAGAGGTCTCTTCCGATAAAGCCAAAGCTCGAGTAACTTCTCATCTATATCTCCTCAGTTTATTTATTTTTTCTCCGATTGAAGTTAAAATTAAGAAGAAATAAGAGCCGCTTAGTTGTCACACTTGATTCTTTTAGTTATATTTTTTTGTGTGTGAATTTTGAACTAAACCAAAAAGGTTAACCTGAGAAAGAACACGTAAGATGATGTCGGTGGTTTGATTTTTTTTATTTTTTTTTGGCTGATCATTTGAATTAGGGTTTATTTTGAATTAGGGTTTGTTTTGATTTCTGAAATTACTTTGAATTGGGTTTTATTTTGATACTTTGAATTAGGGTTCTCTTCTTAGCTATCACATTCTGTGGCGAGTTCTCTTTTTAGCTATCACATCCTGGTCCACACGCCTGTTTCAATTTCAGGAATATACCTTTTTCCATATTCATCTAATATTCAAATGATTTGGTTAGGCATGATGCTTCTGTACATGGGAAAGGTGGAAATGAGCTTGAGTGAGAACAATGGGGGTCAATCTAATCCCGAGGAAGAGGTGGTTCGCTGCATCTTGACGTTTCATTCACTTCTTGATTGTTCCCGGAGATTTCTCCTAATGTAATTTGACAGGTTTGAAAGTATTTTCTGATTATTTTTTCACCACACATTTAGTTTTTATTCAGGGTTACAACTAAATTTTTCAAGGAGGGCAAATGATGGGAGTGCGGTAGTATTAATATCGGATCAAATATCAGTCACGTCTTTGATTAGTTTCTTTTGTGATATTAATATGGGATCAAAAATCAGTCACATCTTTGCTTGCTTAGTTGGTGGGTCTACAACAATCGTTAGTTCTTTAAGGTGTAACTGTAAAACAGTGAACGAAATGTTCAAATTTGGGCACCCTTCTCTTGTCTGGTAAGTATCCCATTAATTATTTAAGGATTTTGTGATACCACTGAATTAAGTTTTTATGAAGTAGTAAGTAAACCATTTAATATGAATGTCAGGTAACTTCTACTCGTTCTGCCTGCACAGAGCTAGCTTCTTCTCTCTGTTCCTAAATTACATTTTAATCATGTCTGTTTTTGAATTCATTTATGGGAAGTTTTTGCTTCTGTTTTTGGATGTTCTTGCAGAAAACTAGAGAGAAGACCTCTGTTTTTGGATAACTACCAATGATATGGGAAGTTTTTGCTTCTGGTCCACATGTACTTGTCATACAATACAAAGTTCTAGGGAGATATTGCTGCCAAGGTATTTATTTGATTTGGGAATGACATCTGCGTCATTTAATGCCATGTTTTTCTCCATAGTCTTTCACAGGTAATATGCGTGTTTTGTTTATCCACTTCTAATTTCCTTTCAGATCCTTCAGTAGAAAAACTATGGAACTAGTTATAGCTTGTCAAAGAAGTTGCAATTGTTGATCTAACTTTATTTTCTATCACTCAACATTGAAGACAAAAGGTACCGAGTTTTGATTTGCTTGCATAGCCGTCGATTATGTTTCTTTATACGGTGCTCATCTACGCAGCTATCCTGGTTGCTTGTTTTGATTTCGGTACAATTCAACTTTCATGGGTTTCATGTTCACTCATATCAATGTTTTTGAATCTTTTTGTGGAATTTCATGTGCTTATTTGTATACTGCTTATACCATGTTAAAAGTGCACTGCAACTATTTCTTCATTTAGAAACGCGGCACTTATTATGTGATAGACAAAAAAATAAAGTGATACACTTATATTGGGATGGAGGGAGTAAAAACGTAAGCTTTCTTGTTGACCATTATTTAATTTTCTTAGACTCATGTTTTACCAAATACTAGTAGTAAATTGCTGCTTAACTTGCCAAGAAGCCTAGAACTTGGTGGCAAGTTTTGCTTTACTAGTATCCTTCTTCTTGTTGGTGTCTCCAGAAAACCGTATTATCTTTAAAATCCTAGATAATCATCTTCTAATTTCCATCAACAATAATGAGAAGAATCATTAAGCAATTTCTCGGGATTTTACTTTACAAGTATTTAACAATGTAGACCTAACTCTTATAAAATTTAATTCATTACTGATAAGTTGCAGGATTTTCCTTCAAGATTTGAACAACGTAGACCTAACTCTAATAAAATTTACCCAGCATTGAAAGCTGACAACTTTTGGTTTTACTTGACGTACCCCGGCACATTGAATATTGTTCATTTTGGAGATAACCAATGATTCTGAACCTCTTTTGTTGTAATAAGATCAATGAAAATTTTACTCTTTCTGTTTGCATGCAAGTAACAAAGAGAGACAGAACTGGTGAAACTTGAAGCAATTGATTGTAGAATACCTTTGGATGAAGCAGCTTTGGATATTGTATATCGTTAGCACCTCACTAATGGCAGATCTAGCTGAAGCCTGGTGCAAAACAAAATGCTTGAGTTGCTCTTCCAATGGACACATTTATGTGCCATGTTAGAAAGGAGCCGATTGGTGTTATTGGATTAATTAGTCCTTGGTACATTTTACTTTTTCTACTGATGACCAAAACCTCTCTTTCTCTCTCTCCCTGTGTCTCTCTCTCCCCTGCCCTTCTAAGTTCACTGTTTCGCTTCATTTTATCAAAATTTGATTTCTTCTGTCTTTGTCTTTATGTTGGAGCAGCTACTTCTACTCAGCACTCAGTAGTATAACAGAGAAAGTTGCTCCTGCCTTGGCTGCTAAGCCATCCGAATTGGCATCTTTTACGTCCTGACTAATCAATATCTACTTATTGCATTCCTAATAACAACTATTTTTCAATATACCTAATGCCAGCACATGCCTTGGGTTGGGTGAAGTGTGTAGAGGTCGTCTACCTTCTCGGGTACTTAATATTCTAACTGGATTTGGTCTAGAAGCGTGGTGCTACATTGGTGTCACATCCCCATGTTGACAAACTTCCTATCTCTTATCATTTTCAATTAGCAATTTGTACTTATGCTTGTCTTGTAGTTCTCTGACATGCGCTAGGCTTCCTAATATGTGGCCAATATGATTTTTAATTGCTTGGCAGATTACATTTAACAGTTCGTTTGTGTGTATATATGGATAAATAATGCTGAATAAAAACCCTGGATGTGCGCATATAACTGCTAATGGAATGTTAATCGTATGATATCAAAGTAAATGCCAAGAATACTGCATTTCTCCTACTATCCTCATGCTATGCTTTTCTTGGCAGCCAGTTACAATGGAGCTCGGTGGAAAGATTCTCGAGATGTTGGGAGTGCGGTAATAGAGCAACTTCTTGAGGTATTACGCAAGGATTAAGTAAGTACTTGCAGTGCTACAATGACATGGTAGGTTCTGTTTCTAGCACGTTTCTTTTTTATTTGCTCATGTGAATACACATTGTTTCAGGAGGAACATAAACACGGATGATAAGTGTGGAACCTTGACCAATGCACAATGTGGATTAGCGAGCTTGTAGCACTTGTCCCTTGTCGCCTAGTTTGAATTCAACATTGTCTCTTATTTGAGCTCATTTTTTTTGCCACTCTTCTTAATTTGTATGTTTGGTCAAACCACACCTCTTCCATTGGGACCATTGAGTATAATGGATTGTAAGAATTATTTTGTTTACAATTATTTCAATCGTACAACAGTTAATGAAGGAAATGTTCTGTATTTGGCGCCCTTCTCTTGTCTGGTGAACGAATAAAGAATTTAACGGAAAATGTATATAGTCAGTCAACATTAGGATAATCTGCGTTACTTATTCTAAATAGGAAACTA
Source organism: Adenophora triphylla var. japonica (assembly GCA_022495995.1). Lineage (NCBI taxonomy): Eukaryota > Viridiplantae > Streptophyta > Magnoliopsida > Asterales > Campanulaceae > Adenophora > Adenophora triphylla. The sequence continues at coordinate 283,248 of JAFEMH010003132.1, forward strand.
GGGATAAAATTCATGAATTTATGAAAAATAGAGTATGATGTTTTTCAATTAGATTTTATGATACCACTGAACACAGTCGCTATGATTTAGCAAGTATTCCATTTAATATGAATGTCAGATACTTATTCCTAATAGGAAACTAGGGAAAAGAAGCTGGCCAAAGCTTGCTTCTACTATCTGTTGCTAAATTATTTTTCAATCACATATGGGATGTACCGAAGGATGTTCCGAGCTTCCAGTCCAAGTATGGATGTATTGTCCGCCGAAACAAGCTTAATGTGGTGAGTTCTCTTTTTAGCTATCACATCTTTGACCACACGTGTTTCAATTTGTCATGATTTTTTTTAATATTCATCTAATATTTAAATGCTTTGGTGAGACGTGGTGTTTTTATACACGACAAAGGTGAAAACAAGCTTGAGTGAGAAAAGTGGTAGTCAATCGAATCACAAAGAGGTATTTTACTGCATCCTGAACGCTTCATTCACTTCTATAGTTTCCTTGGGGATTTTCCTGATGAACTTAGAGACGGAACCATAAAAAGTTTTGTTCATATCTTCTCTCATGACAACAGTTCGACATAGATAAGTAGTCCTTTGTTTTTTTACTTGTCAGAGTAATTTGTAATTATTGATACGCTTTCTGGAAATTGTTAATTACGCCGTCATGTATAACTTCTGCCTGTGCTTTCCAGGGATGAGGGAAACATTTACCGCAAGCTGATTGAGTGTATTCACACATACTCGTTAAAGGATGGTCCGAATTTGGGAATTCAATCTGCACAGCAGTTACTTTTTCGCAGTTTGATAACTACCACGGTCAGTTTGTAAAGGTTGTATAATCATGCGGTAATTTGACAAGTTTGATTTCACTCTTATTTTAAAGTATTTTCCAAATATTTTACAGGATGCCTTTGTTTGTATTCAAGGTTACAGCTAAAATTATTAAGGGATGCTGATGATGGGAGTGCTATAATAGAGCTGCTTCTTGACGTCATATGCAAGGAGCTTGACAAAATATGTACTTGTAGTACCACTGCGACTTGGTATGTGTGGAACACACAATGTAAGTCATTGGTCCATTTCATGCACGTTGCAATCTTCATTTTTGCTTGTCAAGTAGTTTTTAACATGCGCTAGGCTTTCTTTCAGTTATTGTATATATACTCACACATGCAGAGAGGAATAGAGAGCTGAACGAAACAACCTATATATGCGTGTCTATAGCTGATGAGAAGTCTGCTGAAGGAAGTATGGCGATCCAGATACCTTCAGAACAGCTATTCATCGACGGCAAGTGGAGAGAATGTATTCAGAAGAAACGTATTCCTGTCATCAATCCTGCCACCTAACAAATCATTGGTACCCAACATCTTCTCGATCTCAATTAAATAACCATATATGATATTTTACACACACACACACATATATATATGTAGTCATTTTTCTACTAAATCCCTTTACTTCAATTCGACTTCATTACGCCCTCCATCTCATCGTAAATTCGCAGCTGACTTGTCAATTTTTTTAAAATGTTTTTATGGAATGTGCTTTGCTTGAATTAGTAGTATTTGAATTCTTTGATTGGTTACTTGGCCTCGAGCCAGCCACATTTTTGACTTAGTAGTATTTGAATTCTTTGAGTATGTTTCGTGCCGGTTTACATCACCTTCACGCATTTAATGAATTTCTTTTGTGATACCAATATAGGATCAAATATCAGTGCTTTCAGGAAGCACATTTTATATGCTAATGATGTGCTCAATGCATTCAGGAAGTGCAATTTGTATGATAATCTTGTGCTCTCCTTCATTTGCAGTGTGACGAATTTTCCAATACAAATATTTACACTTAAGGGGGCTTTTGATTGTTTTGTTTCACAGAATCACCAATTGATTTTCAGGAACTAGGGTCTAATGCAGCATTGTTGCTAAATGTTCCATTTGGAAGAGACTAGGGTCATGAATCTTCTGCCCGTCCCCTCCCCTTCCCCCTCTACATGAATTGTAATCTACTAATTTAGTTTCTTGTCCCAAATGTTCTTTTTTCTTAAACCTTTTCTCTCTTGGCTGCTTATTCTTTTTTGACTTCTGTTCATGTGCGACCATGGAGGTCATATTGCAGTTAATTTCTCTCCTTTATTTCTATTCTTTAGCAACAAAAAGACATCTCTTCTGAAATTACCTCGTGTAAGGTTTTGTTCTCTGCATGACAACAGCTTTATCTCTTTAATGGTTCTTTTCTGAAAATACTTTATTTTCTTTCACCAAATGATATTTAGTAGTTTTCATTAATATTTCTTCATTTCTGTTTTATCCACATACTTTCCAATAGAAATACTCTGGTTTCACTCTTAAAATTTTTCTTGTGAAGATTTTAATACGAAGTCTGAAATGGTTGGGATTTGGATTATTTGTTTTGGTTAAGGATGTAAAATATAAGTACTAAAACATTCTACAAATTTGTAATCTACTTACTGGCAAAAGCAAAAGCACTAGTTTTTATTTTCGTTCTTTTTTCCTATTTTTTCATTAAAATCAACATGTCTAATATTTGTGTTTGTTGTAAAATAGGATGGGACTAAGGCTGGTACATGGTTGATTGGCTGCAGTTTTCTGGTTACTTGTTTCAAGTAATTGATTATTTTTGTTCCATTGTCTTTTCCTTCTAAATTTATCCTTTGGGTTGCAGAATATGTGGGACTTGATATCTGATACCGACTTGTCAAGGAGCTTCGTGAAGAATACATTTTTGTTCGGGACGACGTAGGTAATGAAGCATTCAAGTAAAATATTGATCTATCTTAATTATTCTAAGATATAACTTATTTTTGGCTAGTATAGCCGTATAGCCCATCCATAGTTTCCCAAAATGAATGACCTTTTTGATCTTTTCCTTCAAAAATCTTTGTCGTCCCTAAATGATTTGTTTTCAATTTTTGTTTTTGTAGTTCATTATATTTATGCAAAACTAATAGTTTGAAAGTGAATAACAAGAATGTTTTTAATTCTTTTTATATTAAATCAGCCTTTTCAAATGACCCTAAAATTTAGAATGGTCATTCATTTTTAGGTCGGAGGGAGCAGTCATTTCTTGGTGCAATGAAGTAACGTGCTGAGGGTTAAATCAAGAATAAATATTTGTTTGGAAATTGCATTTTGTATGCTAATGTCGATGCTAAATTTTCCAATTAGAATAGACTAGGGTAATGAATCTTCTGCCACTGTCCCCTCCCCCTCGCCCCTTACATGGAAAATAAAGTTACTTATTTAGTTTCTTGTAAAGCTATCAGCTCTCTCTCTCTCTCTCTCTCTCTCTCTCTCTCTCTCTCTCTCTCTCTCTCTCTCTCTCTCTCTCAAATGCCTTATTGAATAAACAAACTACTAATGTAAAACGACACTGTAAAGCATCCATCCATAACATTTCCCTTTCCTTCAAATGATCCTTGTCCTCAAGGATCAAGTTCCGGAAACTTATCATAAATCCATGCACATATTCCCAAGTTGCGTCTTCACTAGGAGAGTTAGACCACTGCACCAAAACTTGAGGACGAGCCCTGTTGTTGTAAAGCTATCAATCTCTCTCTCTCTCTCTCTCTCTCTCTCTCTCTCTCTCTCTCTCTCTCTCTCTCTCTCTCTCTGAAATACCTTGCGTAAGGTTTTGTTCTCTGGATGGCTGTTGACATTGGTTTATATTTATTTTTTTTCACAAATGATCTATAGTAGTTTTCTTTAATATTTAATCATTTATGCATAATTGACTTGGATCTAGTAGTTATTTCTTGTTGCGTTCTTAAATTCAATCAAATTAAAAACTATTTTCAGCATTGCAATATGAATTAGGTTAGCTATATTGTAAGTCAATGTTAGCTTAATGGAACTGATTTAGCAGAAGTTAATGGTGGTGAGGTAGCTATTATCAACTTGCATGTTAATATTTCTCATCTTACGTATTTGTTAACGGTGTTGAGGTTGTTATACAGTAAGTGCATATTAAGTAAGATGTTGTGTTGCTTATTAAACGTGATGGTTCTTTTTCTTTTCTTTACAATTTACAATTTGAGTTTCTTTTTCTTGCACATGCTTCTGTCTCCGGATATTGCATATAGACCGTAAATATATGAACAACTTCTCATACAATCATTTTACCAGAGGAAATCCAAGATGAAATTTGCTAAAAGTATGTTCTTTTGTGAGGTCAGACTTTGAGAATAAAGGTTTTTTTTTTATCATTTATGAGCAATGAATATGTTTGTATGTCTTGTTTTCCCTTCTGATTGACCAAGAGTTTAAAAGGATATTGGGTGGCAAGTAATGCAAAGAAAAACTGATTCCTAAGTTATTGACCTTGTCATCATCTTCTCCCCTCTATCCTT